>CM046862.1:4537455-4649391 GCA_025617745.1 Heliocidaris erythrogramma
TATATATTTATTCTGAATTGATGGAATTTTCAAATTTCAAGTTTGAACAGGAACTGTCAAGCTGTATTTGATTCAGTCTTGCACAGTGATCAAAAGCACATGTATGTTTTAATGTAGTCATCATTTCAGGCAACGGGACTGTGTCTTGCTAGGTTTACATTGTTCTGTGTATCATCAGGCTTCAGTGCTTATTTTCTATGTACTTGTATCTCAAATTATCTCATTAAAGGGGAAGTCCACCCTGTTATTTAGTGGATTTGAATAAAAGCAGAAAATGAGAGAAACAGATTAGTAAAAGTTTGAGAAAAATCTGTTAAGGAATAAGATAGTTATGAAATTTAAAAGTTATAATCAATCAAACACAAATTGGCAACTCTGTGGCCTACATGTACTTTGCGATCTCCCCTCCCATTTTCTCTGTACATAACATTTCATAGATTTTTATTTTCTCAGTTATTGATAAGGAATAGATTTGTTTCATATAGGTTGTGTGTAAAGACATACATGTATTTTCAATGATTATATCTAGGGTGCATGTATGATTGGATAATTATTTTATGTAGAGAAAATGTAAACTTATGATTTTTTTTTTAGTACAGTGGATGATATGTCAGGGAGTTGCCAATTTGTGTTTGATTGATTACAACTTCAAAAATTCATAACTTTATTATTTCTTATCGGATTTTGTTCAAACTTTCATTGATATGTGTCTTGAATTTTTCACCAACTTGATATCAGTGTTGAATCGTCGTTTAAGAAGATCCACATCTCCAGAACATGTTACATCTAATGGAATACAATCAGACAAGCTCCTTGCAGGGATACTGATGTCAAATGATATATCTTTAATGGCTTACTGGATTACATGATTGGGTTTCATGCAGTGTGAATGGCACGTATGACCGTTATGAACAGCATTGTTGCATTGAAAGCAAACAGCTAGTAACACAGAAATAGTAGATTGGACTCTGGGAAAAGGTGTTTATTTAAATAGCCTAAAGGCATTCTCAGGCTTGTGTTTAAAAAAAAAATAAAACCCTGCAAAATCATCCTATATTCAGCGATATTCTAAGGGAGCTTCTGCAAACAGTTTTTGTTTTTGTGCAAGGAAGCGTAACCCCCTCCCCCCTTAATTCGCATTACATCGAGCCTAATGCAAGTATTATCACCAGCCATCTAAGGCTCTCAAACATTTTTTTTTTATCAACTTGAGAAGGCCTTTAGATTAAAAAGAATGACATTGAATGCTATTGATTGTGTGTATTGTCATGTTTTGCTTGTCGCATGTGCGGTTGTATACATGTGGCATTGTCACTGTCTTGCTTCACTCATGCCCAATCAACCAGTCTCACTATTCATGATGAAGACCGTGGGAACATGGTGATAATCTCATCATGAGGAGAAATTGTGTTGAGACCATCAAACTTCCTAAATCAGAACTAGATATTGCTGTACTTCTATCTTGTTCTGTCTTTATCTGTCTCCCATTTCTCTTTCCCTCTATCATCTCTCCTACAGTGTACATATACGTACGTATCTATCTTTCTCTATTTTCCCATTCTTTTCATCTGTCTTTCTCTATCTGTATATTCTCCCTTTCTGTATATACATTGAATATCTCTCTTCCTTCTCTTTCTCTATCTCTGCCCCTCTCAAACATATATAGTGTATCTCTTCATTTCTGCCTTTGTATCTTTCTCTTTTGCTCTCTCTCTCTATTCTTTCTTTCTCTTATCTCTCTCTCTTTATCTCTCTCTCTTCTCTTTCTCTATCTTTGCCCCTCTCCAACATATACAGTGTATCTCTTCATATCTGCCTTTGCATCTTTCTTTCTCTTTCACTCTCTATTCTTTATCTCTCTCTCTTTCTTCTCTATCTCTATCTCTGCCTCTCTCCAACATATACAGTGTATCTCTTCATATCTGCCTTTGTTTGTATTTTTCTCTTTCGCTTTCTCTCTATTCCAAATCAACATTCTACTTTCTTTTTATTTCATTTGACTGTACTTCCATATATTTACATGTGGCTATCCTTGCTTATTCCAAAAACCTGTGAGTGATATAATACATTGTTTGTTTAGGAACTAAGTATTTTTCTTGCCTATGGATCATGATCTGGGAATTCTTTCTACAGATGCTACCCTATGGCTTCTTTTTATAATACAATGTGATATTTAGGTATGATTTTGACTCCTTTTTCTATCTGTGTGTTCGCGATTAAGTTTTAGTATGATAATGTCCGCTTCTTCCTTTTTTAACAATATCATCTAACAATCATTTCTTTCTGTTTATCTCTTTCTATGATAACCAGTTGTTAGCGGAGACCCTAGCCGAGGAGCAGCTTCAGAATCCTGACTTCCAGGTGACTCGTATCGTCATCCAGAAAGAAGGAGAGGAGATCAATGGGGATGTGGAAGAGGAGGCTCAACCAGCTCAGGATTAAGCTAATCCACACTAATCTAATCTCTTTTAATCTAATTGTAGTTCTTCATGGTCACAGCTTCCTAAATAAGGACTGTGCATCATAACTGCACCCCAAGGACACAATCTTTTATGATTAGAAAGGAAAGTTAATTGAATTCTAATGGGAAGGGTAACTTTGGATTAAGCTTAGCCTTAAATCTTGATTTGAACTATCTAATTCTATAAATGGTGTATCTTATCCAATACTGAAACCATATGATGTGACTTGTCTTGAAGAAACTTGACTTTCACACAACCACCTCTTATTTAACAAAAAATGAAAAGACCAAAAAGAAAGAAAAATAGACATCTTCATAACCTTTCACTTGCTATGAAACAAGTTTTAAGAAAAAAAGGATCTTTAGTGTAGCATACGTGTACCTGTTAGATTTAGATGACAAAAATAAAAATGTTTATTACTTTAAGTTATGTAAAGGATAGTTGGTTTACAATTTTTACAGAATGACATCTCCTGTTACCCTAGTGGGATAAGGTCTTTTACAACCGCATTCTTGCTCCATAGACATTGGTGCAATGTTTAGAACTGAATGAATGGTTTAATTAATTATCCAGTTGAGAATTATACATGTATATCCAGTCATTTGGCAAGGGATTATGAAAGAAACACTGTCATTGAACAAGCAAGATATTGTATTCTAATAAGGGGTATTTAAGAGAAGGTGAAAAGAAATTGAAATGTGTATATGTCATTGTCAATCATAATGTACCGAGGTACTCTTTCAAAACATGTTGAAACAATTTGTCAATTTTAAGTGGAGTTATCTTATGTAAAATGATACTAGTTTTTCTACTGTCCTATTATGAAGAAACTTGTCACCAAACAAATTTGCGTGTATTGCGTAGTGAGCATATCAAATGTTATCAACCATGTAGGCAAAACATTATGAACATCTTATGAAGTTTTTACATAATATTAAAATTACATGTGGATAGTGTTAGGTCAAAGGATAGCACAAAGGAAAAGAGATCTAGGTTTTGTCATATTTTGTCATTTTATTGATGATTATAAAGCTGTCTTACATAAAGATGAATTTGAAATAAGATGATGAAATTGGCAGGTTCATGTTGTTTCACTTTTGCCTGTATATATAGCACCATTTCTGCCATTTGTGATATTCATTCAATCACCATAAAGATAAATAGAAAAAAATATATATCTCAGCTTATACTCTTTTGTATTCTTTTTTTCTGCTTACAAGGGTGTTGTAAGCAGTCTCTGTGAATATGATTCTTCAATGTGAATCGGTTAGATGTGATTTCATTCATCAATCATTGATGCCAACATAATTGACATAAACCATATATGCTTAGACCACTATTGAAAGACATAAAGAAGAGAGTATAGTATAACCTTGTATTGAGACTATAAAGAAAGAGTTATAGTACAATGCCAAGTTAGAAATTAATAAAGTGAGTTTTAGTAAGTTGGTCTTTTAGGGAAACCTTGATCTAGTTCCTATGATATTGTGAATGTTTTGAACGAAATATGTTTTACCAAAAATATGTAATTTTATTGTACATGATTTGACTGAAATTTATCCTAAGTAAATTTTTTTCCTTTCATATTTCTTATGTGTTTTATTTGATAATTTAAAAATTAAATATATTGTTTTAATCATCATAGTAAATTTTGTTTTCATATATTCTTAGCTCTATAAAATGAGATTTGTGTTTGTATAATATAATTGCCTGGTAGTTAGTGGGTCATTTTCAAATCAGATCCATTCAATTCATGGACATCATGTGTTATGGATACATGCTAATAATTCTTGTTTATGTCTTTGATTCACAGTGTTTTTAATGAAATCCCCAAGTGTAATGAATCAGTACTAGTTGTCTTGTGGAAGTCGCCTCGGGGTGATAAATGAAAAGACAAGTTGCTCGTACTGCCTACTCTCGCAACGTAAATTATTGCAAATCTGAGGAATTATTGTGAGATGTTACATCAGGATCAAAACATGACATTTTAGAATTGTATGATAGTTGATAGAATTGGAATTATTCTTATGTGTAGATCTCAGAATATGAAGATGATAAATGTATTATTTGGATGGAATTATAACTGACATTCTTATTTCAATAGAGATAAAGATTGAATGAATGTCTGTTGGACAGGTTTAAAGCAGTGATGAATATTGATGTAGTGATCAGCAAATTGTTTTATATATCAGGTCTTTTATTTGTCACTTCACCTAATTAATATAAAGCCTGCATATTGGATAGCTTTTATTTAAATTGGAGAAGAATTGTTTAGATATTGTAAATTTAGATATACAGTAGTCTGTAAAATCTTGCTTTAAGAATTTTTTTCCTGCAGTATATTATCACATATCACACATTTTTTTTTAATCAGTGTGGTTTTGCTCACAATTGCTATTATGTCATAATTATGTATAATTTGCTTCTGCGGATTATGTAAATGCATTCTACTCGTTGAGAGGGGAAAAAAATCACGAGATTTATTGGCCAAAATGGATTCTTTTTGGCAATGTGTTTGATAAGGATATCAGTGCAAAGAAGTTGTTAGTTGTGATAGTTGTAGTGTTGTTGTGGGTGGCAGGCAACAAGGCAACATTCTAGCCTGATTAGATTGGTGTCTAGTGAATTAGATGTTTGAACTTTGTACAGATAATCCATGCAAGCTGTGTATAAGTGTGAAGTTAGCAAATATCACTTGTTTTATTCAAGGGAAATCTTTTCAATATACATGTATGATAAGTACATAAATAGTCCATAGCTTGAAATTATTCAGTTAATTGTAATAAAGTAGAGTACGGTAATCTTGCCATGAATTCAAATAGCAATGTAAGTTAGTGGTGTTTTGTTTTATAACTTCCTTAGCCATTTCAATTCAACTGATTTTTGTTTCAAGAAGACACAGATCAGATTGATTTTTACATTTTCATCTTTTAAAACAGAGTGCTTTCCAAGCCATTTCTCTTTATACTCACTTTCATTTTGGCATTTTCTTTCTTTTATCATAGTCTCCTAATTTTTGGAGAATCCGTGCATAGTTCTATTACATTTCCACGTTAAGTGAATTGAAGTTCTTTGAAGTTTTTGTTAATAAAATTAGTGTGTACTCAAGCTAGCATATACCCTGTTTTGTAATGTTTGGAGTATGTATAAAAACTCAGATTGACACAACACATTTGATGGTTGTGATACAAATTGTTCCAAGTTCTGATGTACTGATAAATAAAACCATGTCATTGTTGCCCCACAAGACTTGTGTGTCTTGATTCAATTATTGTAGTATGTCAAATTGTATGAAAGAAACTGATTGACTTCTGGGTGGAAAATGAGAGTGGTCATATGCGGCGATTTCTTGTCACATTATGTGTTCCAAATAGGTTAAATTTCTTTTACGGTTCCTTTTTGGCTAAAAGAAGTCTATGATGATAAAGTAGGCCTAAATAGGATGTAAAATACCAAATAATGGTTTAGGGTATCAAAATCTGCCCCTACTTCAATCTGCTTTTTAATTCAGCAAGTAATTTATGTGGATAATGTACAGGTCTCAATGAGACATCCCCTGGGGACGGTCGTCGCGATCGATTTGGATCGATTCAGGTGCCCGTAAACTTTTTTGCCTTTTATTTGTGAAAATTTGGCTCCAGGGAGTCCGATTTATGTAAGCATGCCATTACTTTCTAAATTGAACTTTCAAATTTTTTTTTTTTTTTTGGGGGGGGGGTGGGTGACTTTTTCTTAGTTGAACTTAATTCTTTCTTTGCTACAATTTCTTTTATGTGGGGGTTGATGTTCGATGAGACAGGGTGAAGGGGAGGAACATGAAACTGTTAAATTTAAAAAAAAAAAAAAAAAAGGAGCGGGATTTCTGCCACTTCATATTTTAGGACTCTTTATTTCAATTTAATTTATTTCTGCTTTTTACTTATATCATGAACTACAACTAGGGTAAACTTCCTTTTGCGACAGCCTCCCAAAATGAAAACAATATTATAGGGTTAGGGTTGGGGTTAGGATTTCGCGGTGAGGGTTAGGGTTTAGGGTTTACATAACCACACACTTTGTGGCTGTCGTATAAGTCATTCCTATTATCAAGGACTAAATTGACATGAATGGGGGAAATGGCCTTCATACCGTTGGAAACACGTTATTGTATATCGCCTCAAATATATTATTCATTCCCTTATGACAGACTAAACCGATCTGTAGACATCATTCGGGGGAGGGGAGGTGCAGGAGATCACGTCACTTAGGAATATCGGTTGCCACGGTTTAAAGAAGGAGCCCCTCCCCCACAACCAAACTAACCAAATTTTCCTTCAAAAATATTTCCACTATGATAGTATAGGATATTACTCCCGTCTCCCCTCGCGCTGGGGTGACGGGAGGCTGATGGGGTGCATGGGGTGGGGGAAGTAGGAAAAAGTCAATCCGTCGGTCCTCCCAAGACCCATATAAGGGGGCCATAATTCCCCTGAAAAGAAAATGAAACTAAATTCATCTTTTTTCTCATTTTTGCATCCTTTACAAGGGACCTACCGCTAATTATGCATGTTATGTTTTCATTATTAAAGTATTAAAGTAGCTATTCAAAGAAAATCACAAATATGGCAATTAATGTATCACTAGAAACTGGGAAGCTTACAGATGGCAATCATATAAGTTTTATGTCAACTGCGTATCTGATGATTATAAAAACAACACAAATAAAAGCTCTTCTCAGCATCTGGAATATCAGAGGATTCGCCAGAAATATAGCGATGTTTTGATGTCGTCACACTCTGGATCAATCCTGCTTAAGCAGACGACGTCCTATAATGATTGAAAGTAATTGCAATGCAATTATTTATCAAATTATAAAGAGTTTGGTGTATTTAAACATGACCTTATTTCACACCTTTATAAAGGGAAAGTGAAATTGATTCTGATAGCTAAAACCGTTTGATTGTAAATACACAGGAGAAGGGTCAATGATCAATGAAATAAACCCCACTTTCAAATAGGGCGGTTTACGTAGTGATTCAAATTTATGGATGTTTCTTTCCTGGGGACCTAGTAACGAGGTATTCCATTAACCTGTTATTAATGAATGAACTACAATACGTGGAATCCAGTTTGCATACATTACTTGTTGCTATGTCGGGCAACCCTCGGGCAAGCTTTCAGGTTGTCAAGAATAACCTTTGTTTCAAAAGTATGCATAAAATTTGAATCACTACGTAAACCGCCCTATTGAAAAGCCCTCCGAATAATAGCAGGATGGTATTCGTTCCCTCTTGAAACGCCGAACATGCCCCGGTGCAAGCAGATGAAAATACAATGGCGTCTTATTTTCTTTACAAGTGACTGATTCCTTTATTTTTTTAACGCTGCATTTTTCATCAAAATAATACCATACACGAAGTTAAGAGTGAGGCAACAGACTAACATTAAGACTGACGCTAGTGAAGGAAGAGAAATAAGTGAAGAGGAGATGACAAAATAGGCTCTGAAAAATGTGTAAGATGTTATGGGACATCGTCTGCTTAGACAGGACTGGTCCATGGTGTGTCGTCACATATCTCAGCAGCGTTCGAGGAGCTCTTCAGCTGCTATATCGGGGGCTGTATTTTACCGTTTTATAATTGATAATAATCATTACTTCAAATGTTTCTAAGTGTTGAATTTGGATAACCTTGTTTAATTTATGCCATCTATGCAATAATAAGTATTAAGCCAATATTTAAAATCATTAAAGTTCTACTTTAAACCACAGAAACATGGCAAGATCAAATCGCTCCCTCTAGCTCTATGCATGGATATACTACTCGAACATAATTATATCCATATCATCTAGACTTCATCAAGATGAAAATGCATTTTCTCCAGAACTCATGCAAGCTTTGGATAAATAACACATACTCACATGTTGTAAATACTTCTTGGTAAAAAATAACTTTACCCGACTTTTGTTCATTCACTTGATTATTGTGACGAGTTGCTTCTTCTAGTTATTATAATAATAGCCGACTGAAATATGTGAACTGTTATTGTGCCTTAAACATTTAACATTAAATAATCAAAAGTAGTCCAAATTGTTATGAGTCAGTACACATACATGTAATAATAATTGCATGGAGAGAAATATTTTCAGTCTAAAATTAAACGATACTGCAACCACTTTCATGTAGTACTGTACTTGTTTGCCTGATTGGCCAAACACACATACAATTTATAGGGAAAATGTATTTTAAAATCAAATTGATAATCATTAACTTTCAACAACAAAAAATCCAACTCTTTAAAATAGAAGTATATGTACTCTTCAGTCCTGGGTAATGCCTTTCAGAAATATTCACAAGATGAGTAGAACTATATCTGCTCAATTTTTTTAACTTTTTTTCTTTTCCTCTCGCTTATCGTTTATATGCAACAATAACTTTTTAGGCGAACTTAAACTTGCTCATGCCATGGACTGCAAGATAACCAAGAAACCACAACTCCTTTTAAAATGAACTTTCTAGATTGGTTATGGTAAATTTTCTCCTTTTAAACGAAATCGAGCTAAGGAACGACGTACAATACGAAAAAGAAACTGGCAAAATTGACGATATATCCGGGGGGGGGGGGGGGGGGGGGGGGGTACTCAGATTTCGCCAAACCTTCAAAAACCGCTCAGTAAGAGGTTATGGGGTCCAGTTTCCCTCCATAATTGCCTGACAAGCAAAAAACAAAGAAAAAAAAATGGCGGATCGTCATTTTTGGGGGAAAATGGGACCCATGTCTAAGGATCTTTTTTAAAAAGGGGACCCAGGATCTTTCTTCAAAAAGTCACCCTTCCCAGCGGCACATCCCCGTATACCCAATATACGTGAGTACCCCCCCCCCCCGGCGATATATTCCAGTAAGTAATCAGGGGCATTCGCACTATCTACACATTTTCATTCATATGGGGGGGGGGGGGGGGGTACTCACGTATATTGGTTGCTTGTCAGGCAATTATGGAGGGAAACTGGACCCCATAACCTCTTACTGAGCGGTTTTTGAAGGTTTGGCGAAATCTGAGTACCCCCCCCCCCCCTCCCCCCCCCCCCCCCCCGGGATATATCGTCAATTTTGCCAGTTTCTTTTTCGTATTGTACGTAGATATGAATTGATTAGTATTGGGGAACAGTGTAAAGCTTTATTTTTACATTCAATGAAAAAGGTAGTAAAACGGGCAATATATTACCTACGTATTGGCAGATAAAAACATAAATAAAACAATGTGCATGTATTTTATAAGAAAAAGAAAATGAAATGACAAAATTAGATGGTAACCACATCAGACATTCTGTTTGCAAGCCCATAGCCGAAAGGAATAAGCAAAATGTACTGTGCATTACATAACCTCACAAAGAAAACAAGATGAAATACACAAAATTGTAAAAAAAAAAAAAAAGGATTTCATTCTAACAAAAAGTGAGGGAAATAGATTTTGTGGCAGGAGTTGATAACATATGTTTGTGTGTGCGTGTGGGGGGGGGGGGGGGGGGGTTGTGGTAAAGGAATTCGAGATTGCCAAGTTTTGGGATAGACGGGTAAATGTAATACAAATGAATACAGGTTTTCTGAATTTCTGGTCTGATACCTTTATTACAGCTTCAAGGGGTGTCGATCCGTGTTCATGATTGGGGGGATGACCAGCAAGAGAGCGAAGCGACCAAGCGGGGGAGGGTGTGAGAGGGGGAATCCCCCTCCCACACCACGGACTGTCTTTAAAACTTGCATTTTAGAGCATCCCAAAAAAAAATTTCTGCGTGATCAAATGTGGTTTAAAGTCACGGCAAATACAACAAAATATTAATAATCATAACATAAGATATTTCAATATGTGTGTTATAAATTATTTGTAATGATTCAGGAAAAAGAAGGCAGATAGACAGGTTTTGTTCGCAGAAGAAGTTTTACTTTACAATTTCTTCGATATTTTCGCATTGAAATTATGGCATTTCTTATTTCCTTACTTCTAATAAAGAATGTGATGACATTTCAAGATCAAACATAATAATTATTAATTTCAAGTTAATGTATCATATAATTCTGATTCATTTTATCCAAAAATATTGGGGGGGGGGGGGGGGAGTTTGGATAATTATTAGTTTAAGTTAATGTATCATATAATTCTGATTCATTTTATCCCAAAATAATCGGGGGAGGGGGGGGGGGGTGATAATAAAGGCCATCCCCCAACTAAAATTTTGTGGGGCGGGGGGGGGGGGGGGGGGGGGGAATATATACCCCATCCCCTGGGATCGACACCCATGACTGCTTCTTCAAGAAAAAAAATAAACAACATATTTATGTAAAAAATGGTAATAGAGTTGCATTGACAACTTCACTGACACCAGTATCACAAATTTTTACACGCTATTATTTTCCAATTCTCTTTACCGGCCATCATTTGGCGTGACAGTACCGACATAGCAACATTCGAAGGGCGACCGCTGAAATGTCGCGTTAGTGTTTTACTCCAAGTACCTCAACTCTCATTGCCACAGAGTATTGGTAATTAACTGGATGAATCCTGACATAGCGAGCCCTGACTGGTCGTGTTAGCAGTGTGGTGGCAAGCATATTGCTGTTAGAGTTCCCATCATAAATCTACAGACACAGTGAGAAATATGTAATCAAGAAATATAACAATTTTATTATTAATCAGGAAATGCCGATAAAAGCGGGACGGGGAGATACGCCCCTTGGGAAATTTTCAGAAGGATCGCCCCCCTCCATCCGGGAAATATTAACTGGGTTAAAGCTATTTCACCCCTTTTAAAGATATACTTTTCAGTACAGTTGAACCTCGTTATAACAAAGTCCTTGGGACCAAGGAAATTGCCTTTATATCGAAATCTTGTTATACCAGGGCTAAAAAAAAAATAGAATGCAAAGAAGTGGGACCAGCAAAATGACCTTGTTATAACGAGAGTTTGTTATAACAGTGTTCTTTATAACAAGGTTCCAAAAAATGAAAAATTTCTTGCATAATAAAGACTACGATTTCAAAACTAAATATGGTTGAAGAGCTGTTGCACGAGCATTTTCTGACTTTGAGCATGTATTTATACGTATACTTGTCAAGTACAGGCTTCTTTTATATTTAATTATTTTGTGAGTTTATTATCAGTTGAAAATCTTTCAGTGGCTAAAATACGTAGAAACTTTTACAAATCGTCTGTTGAGAGCGAGAAGGGCGTTAAGCCTGTGTTAAAATATCATGAGTTAAAGACCTTCTGGCTCCAAACAGACGAAATTGAGACCTATATCTTGTAACATTATAATTATGCATTAACGGACCTTACGCCAGCCGCATTCCATCTCCCCCGAATAAGTCCAACTTGAGTTGTCCAAAGAATAGGAGACAAGAAAAGAGGTGACAAATTTCTCATCTTTGCCTTGTGTGATAACACCAGTCACAGTAAATACTTCTCCCAGATCGATCTGTGCCATATCATGGAGAAAGAAGAAGACGAGATTATTTAGGGGCGTCGGGTTATCACAAATTAACTAACACATCAGTATAAAATGAATCATTTAAAACTTACCAACTACGTAAGAAAAAGTAATTCGTGTACATCAATAAAATTCAACCTCGAAAAACTTTACCTCCCATTCTGTGACTTAACGGTTAATTAACGCTAGAATATAAGTGTACTTATGTTCAAAGGTGTAATATATTCTTAATCATTGACCTGTATCACTTTAGAAATAAAATATCAGAAAAGGGTTTAAATCAAGACATTCTAGCTCACGGCATCATCTGCTAACACTTTACGTGGGGACTGCCATTTTTTTGATGATATAAGGAGTTGTACATGAACAATTGGAAACCGTTCCGGTCAGGAAGATATTTTTAATCCTCGAGCTCAATTGCTTCTCTTCATTATAAACAAATCCCCATATATGATGGAAAATACATAACAGGTGTATACATAGTCTAAAATTTGAAATTTATAGATTTCTTTTTAAATTATGTGGATTTGCTAACTAGAAATCGATTTCTTTGGCTTGTCTAGCAGAGCAGAACATAATTTATACAACGCGCATTCTGACTTTTGAAGTCCATTATCTCAAAGCAGGTGAATGCATAGTTTGTCACTATTGACGCTTGGGAAAGTCATGGTCTATAAATTGGAATTAATTCGCTCCGTCGCGTACGTCATAGTATCAAGAACATAAATTTATATTCAGTAAAATCTTAATTTTCATAGAAATATAAAACACATTTTCGTTTTTAAAATATATTTATATATCTGTTAAATAGTTTAAATCTCAAATGGGATTTTGTATCAGGAAGAAAGACGATTTTGCATTCGGATAAAAATATCTTTATGTACACATCAAGAAAATGGCAGCCCCCGGGTATCGCTAGCAGACGATAAATCTTGCGGAGAAAATCTTGATTTATACCCATCTCGTATATTTTAATGCATAACTACGTAGGACAACAAGAAGGAATAGATTACATCTTTGAATATAAGCACATTTATATTTTAAGGTTAATTCCCCTTGAAGGAGCCCAGGTAGGAATCAGGTTCCGTGCAGGCCTACGTTGAAACTTCTAATAACCTACGTAAACTTGAAAATCATTTCATAGTCAAGCGTAACTTAGTTATATTCTGTATGTAATGATACTTTATTTATTTTCTGTCTGCCACAGATGACTGAGCAGCAAGTTGTTTTTTTTTTCAAAAATTATTGTCAAAATCCTCTTGTAACAAATTTGGGTTGAAGCAATAAATGAGGGTAAAAACCACCACACATTTATGATTTCAGTCTGAAAAAGATTGCTTATTTATCTAAACTGATTTTTTATGTTTTTTGAACAGGAATGAGTTTATATGCCAACTAGAAAGCATTAAATGGCTTATTACAAGCAAAATTTTTGATGTTTTCTTTGCCGTGATCACACAATCTGTCCTTTTTATTTAGTCATTCAAGATGGACAATGTTTATTTGGGACGCTATATTTTCTATGAAAGTCATCATCACTTGAATCCTTCCTTGTATTTCCTTAATGTTTGCTCCAGCACATAAAATGACTTTAAAAAACAACAAAATGTATTACTCAGTAGGATCCTTTTCTTTCATGAGGACCTTTAACAATATGCTATCTACAATATATTTTGAGTGCTGCCCCGAGGGTAAAGGCACTTCGGAGAAAACCACAAATTAATAATATTTGTGCGTACGACAAATGGGAGAGTTGTCCGCCAGTATGTCACAATCGACTCCCCAAGTTCCCACTTTGAGATTCTCATAAATGTAGTGATCTCATTTTGCAAACATCCATACCTTTCTTATTCGATGTCCGATTTCTTTCAAATTTTGACCATCCTGTGTTTCTTATTTTTCTACTTTCACACAAATCATCTTATTACCAAAGTTGCATTGCCCTTTAAGTAAATCGAGGTTATCCTATAAGGATTAAAACAAGGTCATGTGAAAGATTAATTACATTGGTTCAATTTAAACAATGAATTCAAATTTCAAATTCAAATTCGTATTTATTTCATTTCCAACAGAAAGAAAAGACAATGGTATTACAGATATTGTTACAGAAAATATGAAAAAAATATTGTACAAATTCAATTTACCTTGATAAGTGTAGAAGTACACTGTACATATAAATAAACTATTATAATGAATTATTAATAGAAATTCTTCATTTCTGAGGAAATGTGGGGGATCCACTAAAAAGCAGTGCTTGTAATTTGTGGACCCCCAGGGAAATTAAAATTGTTTCAAATTGTGCCTACGAAGAAGCAATGAAGCATTGAAGCTGGAAGCAGAATTTCACTTTTGATAAGAATTTCAGACGAAAGTAAGGCATGCATGGCATGATCCACATTCATTGCATCAGCCCAAACTAAACATACAAGGAGATTTTGATGACACTTTTGAAAAACCCTCCTGCTTAGTCATCCGTGGCACAAAAGTCATGAATAAAGTATTATTAGACAGAAAATAAATTAGTCGTCAACTTGTAATAAACTTCAAGGTCAGGTTGGTTATAGCTTTTTAATTAGAAGCTATCAAATTTGGGTATACTTTTTTGATATGCACTATATTGTGAATATTAGATAGCGACGTGGACGCCCTATCAAACAAGAGCAAAATATTGCTGGTACCAAAGGCATTTAAAGGTAAAATAGTTTAAATACCCTGTGACAATATAGAGGGATATGTCACCTTGATCCACATGTCTGGGTCACCAACGTCTGGCATCCACGCACCTATACTCGTATTCGTAGCCGTATGATTTAATCGTCCATGAAAAGCTTCTGATTGGGGACTGGTTACTGATGAAGCAGTCATACCAGAGTCTGGTATCCAACCATCTTCAACACCAAGACCTTCTCCTCGGACAGTTCTGCACCCAGGTCTACTGTTGAAATTCATCGATGCTATGATGGCAGATGAAAGAACACGGAAAATATCGTGTAATGATATGTAAATCTTTTTGCATGCTTTGCTTCTCTTTGTGTTGGGATGTGGAGGAGAAGGGGGTATCTTGGAAAGGGATATCTTCCACACATCTTACGAAAATAATTTCTGTATAATGATTCCCGTTCAACTGTTAATATTTCCAACTGAATCTAACATATCTGGGAGGAGCATATCCAAAATGAAAAAATTGCTCAAGATTGGTCGACAAAGCTTGTGAAGTGTATTGAAGAAAAAGAAATACTTATATTATTTTATTTATTTTTATTTTATTCATTTATTTATTGAATAAGTTATCTAATTTTATGTTGTTTTCATTTTTATTTTATTATTTATCTTTAATTTTTTCAATTTTATTTTTATTCTAACTTTATCTTATTACCATTATTTGTATTATTATTATCACTATTTATTTATTTATTTTTCCTGGGGCGGGGGAGGGGGATACGACGCCTCTGAAAATTAACAGATGGTATAAACGGATTGTGCTACATACCTATGTGATCAGTGAGTGGTCCATACCCGATCAGTTCTAACCTGAGAGCCCCAACCATGTAAGCATGTTTAATGGATGCTGTCCATGGGTGGATTCGAATAAGGCGTGCCAAGAGCGGTATCTCAAAGACATTAGTCACCTGGCTATCCGAGTCATAGTTACCAGGAATCACCTGATCATTTAATATTAATTAAGATTTAGTAATTATATATATATATATATATATATATATATATAAATGTGAAAGAAATTGCGAGAATAACGTTGCGTAGCTTAATCAAAGTTCCCCAGAGCTGTCCTCCCTTTTTGAAATTTTTGCAAAGGCTGAAAAAATGTCTCCGCCGGGAATCGAACCCGGGTCGTTGGCTTAGAACGCCAATGCCTTAACCACTAGACCACGGAGACGGGTTAGTGGTTTCGGCGACACCAGATTCAATTGACCGACAGATTGACAAATCCTCAACCTTATTAATTAATTCCTTTGTCGGGGGCAGGTGAGTTTTGAACAAAGACAAGCCGCGTTATTCTCGCAATTTCTTTCACATTTGTATTTATTTCCACGAGATTTGCCAAAGCTGTTGTATATGTTATTTCCTTACACTTATATATACACCAAATGATGTGACAGTAATAATGTTGATACCCCCATATCACTTTCTTAGTGTGTTGCATCATAAGTCCTAAGATATACACTGTAAAAAATATCTGTATTTTTACAGGGGAAAATACAGATTACTTCTGTATTTACTCATAACAGCTAATCTGATGTTTTACATCAATGTCATAGGAAAAAGTTACAACTAATCTGTATTTTTAAATCAGAAGTTATGGCGACTCTCCTGACACCAGATGTGCTGTAAAATTACAGACAGTTTTCTACAGTATAGTACCAAATTTATAACAAAATAAAATAAAACATTTACCTAACTTGAATCCGTTTGTATATTTAGTTTTTCAGAGTTACACCATGAATTATATAGTTATACAAAATTATATAATTTTTAAAACTTTTAAGAATAGGGACCTTGCATCTTGAGGAAAATTCTTCAAATACCTTGATCTGACCATTGAGGTGATAATACACCCAATGAACGTTGTCTGGACTGGATGAGACAACGAATGATGTCACGTGCCTTGCACTGTACTGTTTGCCCTGTGTGGTAATAGCGGTGATGATGTAGATAGAATTAAACTGGACCTGGATCCATTGGTCCTGGTCTCTACCACCTGGGATCCAGGCAGAATTTCCATTGAGGCGAGCATGCTGGCGGCAACGGGTATTCGAATAACAACTTGATGCATTGGAAGCAGAGTCAGGGACAGCTCCGCTCTCAAGGCCGAGTGAATAACCAAATTCATTGCACCGGTTTACTAGTACAAAGAAAGAAAGCGAGACTTTATTATTTAGCATCTACTATCACTGTCTTTATCATTCCTAACATTTCCCGGCGTTTCCGTACTTCGGGAGAGGGCAAAATTTCCGCGACCAAAATTTGGATGCAGAAATGAATCGCCTGATATCTTCGGCAACTTGTCTGCATTGCCGTGCGGATATCATCAGGACATCCTGCCTTTCTTTAACACTTCCGCCAAACGCTCCTGACAGCCTCCGCGGTGCGGGCAGTTTCAAAACTGACGGCTAGCAGGCACATGAGAGAAAAAAAAAGGTCGGCGCCGAATTTATAATCTTGCATTATTTCCTGATATTGTCCGCATAGCTAAATGGTTGTTGGAAAATCATCCTTATTGTCCTAGTCCGTGATTTAACCATTCCTGGTGTGATCCTAGAGGTGTCCTGCTACGATCAGCATTTTCGGAGGCGTTTCGCGACCTTCTCGATTGATTCCTAGGACACTCCCAGGCAGGGGCGGATCCAGGATTTTGTATAAGGAGGGGGGGGGGGGGGGCTGCAAACAAATGCAAGTTTGTAAACTTTTGGAAAAGGTAGACCCGTATTTAAAAAAAAAGTCACTCAGTGGGGGGGGGGGGGGGGGTATGGGGGTCCAGCTTCCCTCCATAATTCTCTGACAAGCAAACAAACAATGTATATTTTCCGTCCAAAAGGGGGGGGGGGGGTACGGGCCAGAAGTGCCCCCCCCCCCCCGGAGGCGCCAATGCTCCCAGGTAGGACTGCAGTCAATACGCAGAGATTCATAGTAATGTCCTAAGAAACGATGTTTCACACCTTTTTCCGCGTCTGGCGTGGAAAGAATGCCGATATGACATAATTTCCTTCCGCAACCCTTCCTAATCTTGTCGGCTCTCTAGTGGACGCCAGGTTTTAAGGGGGAGGGGATGGGTGACCTATAGCCCCTAGCCCCCGGCCTCGTACGCCTTTATTTAACATATTCTCATTCGAATAATTTCTTCATACATGTATATACCCTGATTAATTTTATGTTTAAAATACTTGGCCAGCTTGGTACGATTCTAACTAACTAATTTTCCATTTCATAGTTAGTGTTGTTATATTTTCTTTGTTCTATTCTTTAAAGACCTCAGCCTGACCCAAAACAACCCTATATTGACGTAAAGCTTAGTAAACAAAGAATATAATTACCCTGGGTATTCATAAATTTTCGTCTCCGTTTATCCATAAAAAATAAAAAAGATAATTTTTTTTGGTCCGCCCCCTCCCTATGGCGTAACAACAGAGGAAACTGCAGGGGGTCGCTAGACATGTGACGACATGTCATGTATACAGCTCCGAGTGCGTCTACACGATATGTCGTCATCAAATTTTCACCCCCCGCAAAGTAGCGTTCCTCAGAGACGGGGCCCTCGTCAGGAAAACCACCGGGGCTCAACATTCGGGACGCTGTTACTCATTCCACAGGAAACGGAATCTCATGAAGTTGGTTTCAATTTGTTCAGAAAATATATAGCTCCCCGTGGATGAATAAAGGGTATATTTCAAATTTGGTCAGGCTGAGGTCTTTAAAAAACGGTATACAAAGACCTCCTTCCAACCGCAAGCATAGTGACATTTCGAAGATGACCAGAGGTTGACAAAAATAAAACAACATCTACTTACAGGGACAGCAAACAATGGCAACAGTTTCCTCCATCTTTTCCTCCCTTGTCTCCCTGTACCAGCATTCAGTAATGTTCGTGGCATCAGGAGGGCATAGCACTGCCGCAGCTTCAGTGGATGCATCTACGGACGATGACTCGAACTGCATGCCACTAACTGTTGCGAACACACCTATAGTTTAATCAGATAGAGAACTGAAGATAAACAGGAGTACGGTTGACAACTGTAGTGGTGTATCATAAATTGAATGACATGGGCAGAATGCTCCCCGGACGGAAGGGGAGGGAGAAATTATCTTGGCACCCATAAATGTTATATTGATATTTCTGCACCTTAGTCAAACGAGGGGGGATTGCGTATCAGGGACGTCTAGATATATGTGAAAGGGAAAGGCTTGAGCAGTTCATCGTCCCGTAAAGAGTGCTCGCAACTGCTAAAATGTGGATAGAATTGAAGGGCAGCGGATACTGTGAATAACCATATTTGATACTTTGTAGTAGATACCTTCAAATCCAAGATATCGGCACACCAGTTGAGACGAGTTTCTGTTCCATTGTTCTTGGTGGATTAGCATAGATGTGGTAGGATCAGAGCGAGAAGTGAAAGCGATTCTTCCTTCATTCTGACTTCCTGCAAGAAGTCCCAGGGTATGGATAAATGCATCTGTTGGTTTAAAATACCAGGTGAGAAGAGATAAGGAGACAGCAAATTGAAGAATAAAATCGAGTCAATTCATGATTCATGATTCATACCTCTCACACCTCTCACTTACCGTACTCACACCTAGCTCTCATTTACCTAGACCGAAAAGGTGTGAGTACGGTAGCCTAAATGATAGGTGTGAGTACGGTAAGTGAGAGGCCTAAGTATGGTAAGTGAGAGGTGTGAGTATGGTAATTGGTAAAGGATAGACAGAAAATTCTGTCTCTCGTTCGTTAGCCTCTTATTTTAGAAGGGTCGGCTCTTCACTAATTCAGTTTTGGGGAAATAAGGCCCATTATGAAAAAAAAGTAGCTCAACTCTCCTGGATTTCCCCTACCGTAATCTCTCACTCCGTAATCACACGTTCACACCACTCACTTACCGTACTCACACTTAGCTCTCATTTACTATACTCACCCCTCTCGCTTATACTTATACCTCTCACTTACCGCACTTCACGCCTCTCACTTACCACACTCATACCTCTCACTCCGTAGACACATCTCTCACTTCCCGTACTCACACATAGATCTCCTTTACCGCGTACTCACACCACTCACTTACCGTACTCCCACCTCTCACTTACCACACTCATACCTCTCACTCCGTAGACACACCTCTCACTTCCCGTACTCACACATAGCTCTCCTTTACCGCGTACTCACACCACTCACTTACCGTACTCACACCTCTCATTTACCGTACTCACACCTCTCACTTACCACACTCACACCTCTCATCGTACCCACACCTCTCACCACACTCATACCTCTCACTCCGTATTCACACCTCTCACTTACCATATTCACACCTTTCGCCACGATAGCCATCTACGCACGAGCAGATGAATCCTTTGGCTGTCTCCGTACATGTTCCTCCATGAAGACATGGAGTAGAGATACATGCTGAAAATAAAGGTACATCGAGAAAACAATCATAAAAGACAAAAATGAATAAAGAATATCACGATCCACCAATAACAATTCTCGTTTTCAATTTGACACACTCTTAATTGAAATGTCGATCCGGAACATGGTTAAATACTCAGTTTGACAGGCGTATTAACAGTCCGGTATGGTCACCGATTCTATTAGAGTTGAGGACTGGTCACATTTGCCCGATAACGATAACGATTAACGAGATTTTTCATTAGAGGTACCCCCTAGAGCTGCCCTACTATTAACAGACACAAGCATACATACGTAAACGCCATATGGTAGTGTGCACCTTTAACTGAAAATCTCGTTATCGTTATGGGACAAAATGTGACCAGCCCTTTATGTGAATAACTCATGATAAGTGTACATCACATCTCATACCATCCCTTTCTTCTTTTCCTCTCTTTTCAAGCTAGGTCATTAAGAGTAGCTATTGTATTGTATTATAGTGAACATTGTAGGTCGGACATAAATATTTGTGTTTTGCTTTCTCGATACAAACCTCCAAAATTGTATACATGTATTTTGGTAAAATATCGTCATTGGGAAATAAATACATGTATATTTCATTTACCCTTGAATTAGATTGACAATGAAATCAACCCTACCTGGTTCGTCACAATATAAACTTTGGATATCTTCCGGTACTCCTAAATCTGAGAGACGATCTGATAACCATGATAGATCCGATGGTATAGCCTTTGGGATGAAATGAGCTACTTCACCACTTTCTAACATGGACGATTGGCATGACGTCATGGGTACAAAGGGCCACATGTCACAGGTTTTGATTGATGCTTGGACAGCTGTACGAGACATTTCAGTAAAGATATAAATGTTTTCAGAATCTTAACTTCAAGAATGAGGATTTAGGTGATGAGTCACTAAATACGATGGAAATATTCAGATTTCTGAGTTTTATTTGTAACGAATTTAGCAACATTAAATTGATTATCTCAATTTGCTTGCGTCCCGTGGGCGGATATTCTTGCAGCTGAAGAAAGAAAGGGGGTGGGGAGGGGGCGGGGCACAATCGACAAAATGGCGGATCCTTCATGGTCAATATGCATACTTTTCTTCAAAAAGGGGGGGGGGGGGGGCAAGGGCCGGAAGTGCCCCCCCCCCCGGATCCGCCAATGCTAGATTTTTGAGAAAATTTGGTACAGGCTTGCTGAATCGTTAAGGTGTAACAGGACCTTATTTAAGGGTAGCACATAAGAATATAATCATTCATCGTGTCCACCTCTCAAGTTGTTCTATATTCCACTCGAAGATGTACGTTATAATAATAAGGATAATAATAATAATAATAGTAAAATAACCCTTGGCATTTTAGAATTGTTAGTTCCTTGTAGCTTATCAAATAAAATGAGAGGAATTCGAAGGGGGGGGGGGGCGGTTGTCTCTCCCAAACTATGAATTGGTTTTAAAATAATAAATCATTACCATAGCTTACCTGTTGACTGTAGCAGAATGTAAGCAACGAAAGGCTGAATCCAACTTGGAACAAGCTGTTTGGTCAAAGTAATATAAGGTACAAAATATACAGTTTGAATAAAGATATGCAATCTTTTCAAAGATTTGTTTTAGCATCTTAAGTAGTTGGAGTTAAAAAGACAATGAAGGAATTGGCTATATATCATTGTATATGGGACAGACAATGAAAGAGAGAGAGAGAAGAATGGAACAGAGAAAGTGTGTGTGCGTGTCTGTGTGCGCTCGTGATAAACAAAGATAGGAGAGAGAATTGGAACAGAGAAAGTTTGTGTGTGTGTGTGTCTGCGCGCGCGTGATAAAGAAAGATAGGGAGGGAAAGAGAGAGACAGAATAAGAACAGAGAAATTGTGCGTGTGTGTGTGGGTTTACATAGATTGAGTTGTAGGGTACAGAGAACAATAAAGCACAATGATGGCCTTTATTCCGTCATACTTGTGGGGGTACAGAATACAATAGGAGAAGTGCTTGCGGGGTACAAAATACAATAGGAAAAAAACAATAAAGTTCCCCACAAATCAATGTGTGTAGAGGTGTGTGTGTGTGTGTCAAATTAGATTTATTTCCCCCTATATTTAAACATATAATATGAGTATAGGTAGAAACAATAGAGTTATGAATTAAAATGTGTAATTTTGAGATAAAAGTTATTATTAGAAGTTATTATGTCAATTGAGAATAAAATTTTACCAACTTATCATTTGAATTTGAAAATGACTGTGGGTAGGAACATGGGAAGGTAGTAACGGGAAACCATATTAACGCATTTGCTTTACAAAGGACACTCGTTACTTGCACGAAGTTCCTGCAATATAATATTTATGACGTCGGCCAGTTAACAAAAGGACACTTTTTTCCAGTCAGCATGTGGAAAAAATTATTGCACCTTCAGTTTAATCGTGACGTGGACGCGAGGTTATCGAGGAACATACTGTTGAGCAAGTGCTGCCCGCGATGCAAATGCTTACATAATGGACTTCACGTTTTCTGCTCGTCCAAATAGCGCGTGCTCAAACATGGTGTTCAATGAAAAAAATAATTTTATGTCACCCAAAACATTCCTTTGTCGCAAAACTTTCGAACAAATAACTTTGAAAAGATTGTGCGACCATCAACAAATATCACCTGTTCATACAGTACAAAATCGGCTGTTGAGCTTATTATAAACTTAGTATGCTTACATGTTAAGCTTAAGATATTTCAAATTGTTTAAAATAAAGAAAGTCAGAAATGTATTATTTTATAATGTGGGCATCTGGCCTTAGATAAGCACACTACCCCCACCCAAGTACATTATACTTTTGTCACAAAATCGATGACTTTAACGAAAACTGAAAAGATTCAATTTACTGAAAAATTTTCAAAATATGAAAACGAATTGAAATAATCTATTGCATTTGCATTTTTCAAACGTTTTAAACTGTTTCGCAATCAAATAATTACCTTCATTCCGAATACCGCTTGTGAAACTTCCGAACGTATTGACGATAATGATTGAATCAGTGGAAAGTATTATCTTGAGTCGTGCGACGTGATCTAGAGGTATATGGTGTGAATCGAAAACCAATTTGGACGAACACCAATAAAGTATAGCAGATATATCCTGATTTTAGCGTTACCAAGGCAACCGATTCTCAACAAGATAGAAAGAGGCCATGGATACCCTATTAAAATTTTAGATGTATAAAGTATGGATGAAAAATCGGCATGCAAGCAGTTTTTGGTCTGGATACTGAAAATACTGAAATGGATCAAGGGGATCTAGGGCGTGCTTGAAATAAGGTTCTTTTATTGCTGTTGGTACGTTTGCATTGTTAGGTCAGAATCAGTGAACATTAAGAATTTAATGGAAGATTTTGGAGACGCTTTTGTCATTCTTGAAATTTTTAGTTTCGAAAATCAATGATCATTTGGACAAAACGAGCATATACAGATCGTGAAAAATGAGGATTTTAAAGAAGTTTTGAAAAATGTTAAGATATTTTAAGGAAATCTGCAAATAAATTTGGATTATAAAGTAAATTTATATTTCATTGCTTGCCTAAAAGTACAAAAAATAACCTTGAAAAAGAGCTTCTAATTGTATTTGACATGTATACAATCAACATATACTGTCTCACCGGGGTAACCTCGCTAGTCATAAGGGTCGCTATTCATAAGGACCACTTATTCATAAAGACCGCTATCCATAACGCGTGACTAAGAGCCCTTTCACACTCGCTTCGTTAGAGCGCTCTAACTAAGAACGGTTCCTCAGGAGCGGTTCCCAGGTGAGTGTGAATGTTCAAGTGGTCCGGAAGCGTTCTTCTGGAGCGCTCCAAAAGACCACCTCGCGAGGTGGTTTCGAGGAACGGTTCTTAGTTAGACCGCTCCAACGTGGCAGTGTGAAAGCAAAGCGATCCTAAAGCGTACTTCAACCGGAAGTGAGTGTGTGTGTTGCGCGGGAAATCTCGTGTGATTTTCCTTGATTGTCCTATAAGTGCAGGCCATCGATAGAAAGAAAACACAAGGAAAGAAATGACAGAATGATAGAAAGAAAGAACAGATAGAAAGGGTAAATGATAGAACGACTAATAATAAAGAAATACAAAAGAAAACAAAGAAAGATAGAAAGAGAAAACGATAGAACGATGAAAACAAGGAAAGATAGATAGATGAAATGACAGAATGATAAAAAAAAAGAAAAACAAAGGAAAACAGGGAAAGATTGAAGAGAAAATGATAGAATGATAAAAACAAAGAAAAAAAGAAAAGATAGAAAGTTAAAACGATAGAATGATAAAAACAAAGAAAAACATAAGAAATCTAAAGAAATAAGACGATAGGATGATGAAAACACAGAAAAAACAAAAGAATACAAGGAAAGATAGAAGAGAATATGATAGAATGATAAAACAAAGAAAAACAAAGAAAACAAGGAAAGATAGAAAGATAAAACGATGGAATGATAAAAACAAAGAAAAACATAAGAAATCTAAAGAAAGAAAAAAACGATAGGATGATGAAAACAAAGGGGAAAAAAGAAGCCTTGGAAAGATATAGAAATAAATGCATCAGGCAGGCAGTATACGGTTTGATTTCCGCTTACCTGAGCTGCCATAGCAACAAGACCACTTTGACTCGTGGAGCGATTTGAGACATAAAAAAATGCGCGGAGTGTGAAAGCAAACAAAGCGTTCTTCAAGAACCATTCCTCTAGAGCGACCTAACTTGGAGCGGTCGAGCAGGGAGTGTGAAAGGCCTTTAAATGAATAGCTGTTTTGTATGAATAGTGGTCCTTCTAAATAGCGAGGACACCATCGACAAATTACCTCGCTATTCATAAGGACCACTATTCATACCTATTCATAAGGACCGCTATTCACAACGCGTGTTAAATGAATAGCGGTTTTCTATGAATAGCGGTCCTTATGAATAACGAGCGGACCCCGTGGAGGTTCTTGAGTCTCATATACGAGAGGTCCCGGTTTCGATCCTCGTTATTTGCGGACATCCTTGGACAAGCTTTTTTACCCATAAATGTCCCTCTCGACTCGGGTGTAAATGCCTCGCAATTGCTGGGGGTAAGAGTTATTGCAGGTCCCTCAGTAAGAACAGCATTGATGCTGATCGATGAGGCTTCTGGGTAAACACATGGTATTATTAATATTTTTAATAGCACTTCTTTTGCACCATTCCCCTTTACCCCTAGTTAATTTTCAGGAAAATCATACAATCCACAACAAAATAAATTGGGAATTCGATAGGGCTGTCAAAATGTTCCCAATTTACTTAGAATTGTCTTCAAGTGAGAATGTCAATAGTGCGCATGTAATATATCTCCAACTTGCCTTGGTTCTTTTTGTTAAACTGGGATGCACTTTGATTGTAGCCTCTGAGAACAAGAGGGGTCACGAGAAATCAGCAGAAACGTTCTTCTCTTTAGCTGATATCATGAACAGTGCATATAAAACGGGGCACCTTGCCAAATCAGACTCATTGAACCATGAATTAATATACAGTAATGATATAAATATAAATAACACCTGCGTACGTGGCAGTTCATGAATCATGGGTAGCTACTTCGTACATAGCCTATAAAGTTAGTGTGGGTTACATTGAAATTACATTAAATAGGTAAGTTCAGATATTGTGTATATTTTTCCTGGAAGTTGAGCCCCTACACTTTGTTTTATTTGAGTGAATTCCATACTTGATCTGTTGAATAGTATTGTCTCATGCTGAATGATTTCATCAGAATGGTTTGAATTATTGGTGGAAATGACTAATTCTACAACACACCCTAAAGCCGTTTACTTGTGACAGACTCGATGTCTATAGTTCATAACCCCAAAATACTGACAGACTGAAGCTAGTTGACAGTTTTCACCTAAAGTTGCGTTTTGGCAATAGCCGCGCTGAACCATAGACATCAAAACTGTCACAAATAACTTTGGGATGTGTTATAGAACTCATTTCTAGTATCGTCTCTTAACTTGATGGTGGGGTTTTTTTCGTGCTAAAAATCCTCTATATTATTATCTTATATTATTTTCGTGCTTTACTTCCTCTTTCTGCTTGTTTTGTTCGCTTTTAGTTATCACAGTGAATGTCGTGTTTACTTCACACTGGTACAAATTTTGACATTTATAACGTTCGTGCTGTCTGTACCCACTTGCTTCACATTTCGTCTTGTTACATTACTTTCACTTGTACACATGTCGCGTAATCTTCCTAATGCCTTATAAACAGACGAGAATGCTGAGCTAGTTTCTCTCAAAATTCAATGCCATTACCAGGGGCGGATCCAGGATTTTGTAAAAGAGGGGGCACAGCGCCGTAAAAGTACACAGTAAAGGGGGCATTTTTTAAAATTCTGTACTTATAAGGTAGGCCTAAGCCATGTGGGTTTCAGAGGGGGGGGGGGGGGGGGAGGTAAGGGCCGGTTTTCCTCCTATGTAGATCCGCCACTGGCCATTACCATAACCCAAGATGTACAGTTCCTGCTTTTAATCACAATTTAAAAAATTCACATAAAATTTTATTTGTGTCATGTACTCATGTTAGATTATTTCCATTGGCCAATAAAATCATCGTTTTTTACTTCGACAGAACAAAACCAATGAAATAAGCTGGGGACAATGGCTCAACGAGAAGTCTCAAGTCCGAGGATCTTGCTGCTCTGTCTGCTGCTTATCCTTCCGTTGATTCACTCAGCCCCTCTCTCCTCCTACCTGGTATCATCTTTTACCAGTCCTGACCCAACCCTACCATTCAATCACATCACTATCAACAACGTCACTGGAGATGTCTATATTGGAGCACGAGAGAGACTCCATCAACTCAACTCAGACCTGACTCTCAAACACACAGTGAATATTGGAACGTGTCCTGATCCAAACCGGGACAGAAGCAATAATAATAATAAACTTCTTCTTGTAGCTCCATCACCTATCTATAAGCTCATCACTTGCGGAGGCTGTGACGGTTACTGTGAGACTAGGAGCTTGACTAATATATCACATGATGTAGTAAGACCGTGGAATCAGGTTGTGACAACGGAAGATGTACCCACTGTTGGAGCTGTTGTTTTGGGTGCTGACTTTATAGAGAATGGTGAGGGTACTCCAGATGGGGGATTTTACTTATTCACAGGGGTCAGTGGTAATGCCGTTCGGTGTATCACAAAGTACAACCTTGAAAATCTACAAAGAATACAAACCATATATAAGACTCATCACCGGGAACATTCATTCAGATATCTGGTTGGTTACAAGGAATTCCTCTACTATTTTATCTCTAGGGATGACAGCGCGTATTTGGGACGTCTTTGTCGTAATGCACTAGATGAAGATTTTGCTTCTTACACAGAAATAAACCTAAAATGTGAATCACACAACATTATCCAATCTGCTCATATCGGACCAGCAGGATACCAGCTAGCTGACTCACTGAGTATCAACAGTAATGATGCCATATTGTATGCTGTGTTTACAAGTGGGAGCTCATCTGCTCTTTGTGTATATAGGATGAGCCATGTTCAGCAACGCTATGAAGATGCTGTCTTGGGATGTATTGAAGGAAATTGGAGCAAGGGAAGGGAAAACACGTACCTGCTAAACAGCCGCTGTAATTCAGTAAGTAAAACAGTAATGGGTATGCATTGTGCATTCCGTACACATCGTGCTGCATAGATTTATATTTCATTTAATATGTTTTAAATGAGCTCCACAGCTTCACTCTAAAAGAAAAGAATGATAAGCGAACCTCTTACCTACATGTATGTAATTAGAGTTTTCGACCATTTAATCAGTCAATATGGTAAATATAACCAATGGTGGGTGGTAATGTCGGTGAGAATTTTTTTTTTATTTGGACGAATAACATTGAATTTAGATTTCACATAGGCCTCTTCTATCTATGTCTGTTAGTTTTTGGGAACTCACATCTAGATTATATGACATGATTTAAATTTTGGTGAACCAGTTTAGACCCAGTACCATCATGGTACAAGTCATACCATCAATTCTCGCTACCCCAAATACGCAATTTCGCCAACAGATGGAGTTTGTCATGCAAACCACGCACGCGCAGTGCTGACAATATCCCGATTGGGTCGACAAGTGTTTGTCTTTTTGCATTGAAAATGTACACAGGTATTAAAAAAAAATCCTTGAGTTTGAGTTTAACCGACATGTTTGAAAAGATACCATCATGATTTATTGAGACAATTGGTTGCATTTTCAAAATTTGAGTGGTTTATGTCATGCGATCCAAAAAATAAGCATTTTAGCACTCATTTTATTCATAAGCCGTAGTATTTCAATACTGACCGGAAGTGAAGTTAAAGAAGATGCGGACCATTTCCATGCATAATATTGCCCTCTACGTCGAAAATTGCATATTTGAGGTAGCGAGAATTATGTCTACAAATATTGACGAATCGGTCCATCATTGTTCTCATACTGTTGGTCACAACACAACGATTATGGGAAGAGAAAGCTACACCTATGATTATCAAAAAACCAGTCCCACTGACGTAACGAAAACTGAAGAGTTGACCACAGTTATATTCGTGAGAATAATATTGAATGCTATACACAATGACTGCTTTTTACTTATTTCATTCAACACTTCAGGTCGATGTAAATCATACTCTGCATACATGCAAATGACTTAAGTAAAGTCATTTTTTTTCTCTCTTTCTTCTCATTAATGTTTGCTGAAAGAAATGTATCGGATTTGATTCGAATACCATAAATAATTATGTTTCTAAAATGATTTCCTTTATATCTATTAATTTGACCATTTTTACTCGTTTCATTAGTGCAAACATTACAATTAGAACTTTAATCTTCCGTTGTCTGCTTTGCAATATAACATGAAATCTAAACACGCTATAAAGTCGTGTATAAAGGGATGTCATTTTGGTTGGCCTCCTGTGTTTTCCTACGTTATAGCGTGTATAATAAACCCTTTTTATGTTCTATTGTTTTCATAATTTTTACTCGTTTCATTGGTGCAAACATTCAAATTAGAACTTCAGTCTCCCATTGATTGATTTACAATGTAATGTGAAGCTTTATCATGCTTTACCGATGTGTATAAGGGGGTGTAATTTTGGTTGGCTACTGTGTCATTTTGGTTGGCCTCCTGTGTTTTCCTACATTATAGCGCGTATAGTAAATCATTTTACTTTCTATTGTTGTCATCATGTTTACTCGTTTCATTAGTGCAAACATTTAAATAAAAACTATAATCTTCCATTTGCTGATTTGCAAGGTAACATGAAATGTTATCAACCTACAAAGTTGTGTATAAAGGGATGTCATTTTGATTGGCCTCCTGTGTTTTCCTACGTTATAGCGCATATAATAAATCCTTTTATGTTCTATTGTTTTCATCATTTTTACTCGTTTCATTAGTGCAAACATTCAAATTAGAACCATTGACTGATTTACAATGTAATGTGAAGTTTTTATCATGATTTACCGATGTGTATAAGGGGTGTCATTTTGGTTCGTATAGGCCTACTAGTAATAAATCCCTTTACGGTTTTTTATTATTTTGGTCATTGTTACTCAGTTCATTAAATGAAACATTCAAGATAAATATGAACTTTAAGCTGATTTGAAATTTTATCATGCTGTACAAGTTGTGAAAGTCCCATTTTGCTTGGCCTCCTACATTATAGCTCGTATATATAATTAATCCCTTTATGTTCTATTATTTTGATCAGTGTTATTCGTTTCATTAGATGAAACATTGGATGATTTACAATATAACGTCGAGAAGTTTCATATGCGCTTCATAAAGTTGTGTAAAAAGGGACGTCATGTTGGTTGCATGGCCTCCTGTTTTCTTTCTTTATTGAGATAAACATCATTTGTCTTAAATGATTGTGTTGGCCTTTGTAATGACACAGGAAATTTAAGGGGCGGGTCTAGTGGGGACCCCCTTTCGAAGTTTGTATGTTTTTTTGTTTTTTTTTTTGGGGGGGGGGGGGGGCGGGGGGGGGGGGTTAAAGGGGAGGAGTCAATAAAAAATGAAACCCTGATTCAACCCTAAATATCGTTGCAATTAGTACATAAAGATTTAGTGAAATATACATGTACCCTTTAAATTTTTTTTTTAATTGTATGGTTTATTAAATCAAAGACAAAAATCAAAATATTTACATGTCATCATCAATGATTGGTACACAACAAAAAAGATATATATATATATATATATATATATATATATATATATATATATATAAAGAAAACATACACACACACACACACACACACACACACACACACATATATATATATATATATATATATATATATATATATATAGTATATAGAGAGATTTTAAATGGGAGAACGTATAGATGAAATTGAATTAAGATAAAGTTCACTTAGAGAATAATGACACAGCAGATATATCCACAGGTTGATTTCCACAAGCGCTTTCAATTTATTTCTTCAGGTGGAATGATTGTACCTGTTAGTAACATGCGTTTATATACATTAAAAAAGCAAGGTAGACATATTAATTGCAGTACAAAAGTCTTTCAAATCTCAGTTATTCAAGTTCGCAGGTACAGCTGGATATGAAGAGATAAAGAGGTACAGGAAAGCCGAAAGAGATGTTCAATAATAGCTAGTAGCGGGCAGAATGAATGGAGAGAGAAAACAAGAGACGAGGGTAGTTGGCGAGGGTTATTTTCTAACAATACATAACGCCAAATCGGTATCAATAGATTGTAAGAATAATGATAAATTGAATGGCCGTATTTCAAACATGGTGAGTAACTGAACTGAATACTGTGCGGGTCTCCATTATTTCCAGTGTGCATGTATTTCTTAGGATTTTTCTTACATAGAGATCAGAGATGTAAGATTCAGGATTCAAGTTGTTAACGAGGCAAAAATTCTACATAGATTATACTACGGAATGTATAATAGTACAGACATATATATATGAAAAAATATATACCACAGTGCGTTTGGAGAAACATATAACCGTATAAAAGATCAAAGATCTATCTTAAATTTACATAGCGTTGAGTGAAGGTTTAAATTTATTAATAAAAAACTCTTCTTTCAGGCAACGTTTAACTTTATCATCATCATCCATTTTGTAAAATGGGGTGATTAAAAAATTGGGTTCTAAAGAGCCAGCACATTTTTCTAGGTGCTCACTCAATTTTAATTGTCTGTATTCTTTCTGTCTTATTTGTTGACGATGAACCCTAACTCTGTTACGAAGGACGTCCCCCGTTTCGCCAATGTATTGCTGTTTACATCCTTGGCATGTTATACAATATATTAGATTTTTTGTTTGACAAGTAAATGAAAACCTAATCAAAAATTTAGTGTTGTTTATTCCAATATTAAATCTATCTGTTATGTTCAAGTGGGGGCAGGTTTTACATCTTTTGTCGCCACACTTTCTTACTCCACCTTTCAAGTTAGTGTTACGAGAAAATGCGGCTTTTGTTAATATTTGTTTCAAATTAGGACTTTGCCGCTTACTTGAAATAACTCTCACACTTTCAAATACCATTTTTAAAGTTTCATCAGTCTTAACAAGTGGCATAGAATCATGGATAACTCGAAAAATATTTAAATTTGTTGGATGAAATGTATGAACAAATGGAACTATTTCCTGTTCCTCTCTCCCTTTCTTAGACATTAATTCACGCTTGCGGAGTGCAAGTGCCTTCGAAATGCCGGTTTCAATTATTTCTTTAGGGTAATATCTGGCCAAAAGCATATCTTTTAATTCTTCCAAACGTTTCTTTTTTGTTTCTTCATCGCTTACAATAGTGCATATTCGTCTAGCTAAATTATACGGTACATTATTTTTACACTGCTTAGGGTGACATGACTTAAAATGTAGACATTGGTGGGTATCTGTAACTTTATAAAATATGTCTGTCTTTAACAAAATAAGTCGCAATCTATGGGCGGTTTTACAGTTGGCTGCTCCTTTCTCTGGATCAAAGTTCAAAGCGACTTCAATTTATCGCGCGCAGCTAATAAAAGTTCGCACATTGACCCAAATTTGAGTAAACAAGATCGCCCGTTCTTTATTCCAGTATTTGAATCTCATTCGGCAATAACATTCATTCGGTAGCGCACGATTGGACCTGATTGTATCCGAATTTTCCCGAGTCAGGCCAACTGGTCAGCCCCATGGATTACGACTTGCCACTCCCTTTAATGATTGTAATATCCAAGAAATTAATTGAGTTACAACTGACGTTCCATTTAAAACCAATTGCTGGATGTAATTTGCTTAGGATATTATGTAAATTATTAATATCTCCAAATTCATTTTCCAAACAATACCACAATCATCTAAGTATCTGAACCAATTACTTCAAAATAATTTCTAACGTCAACATCAAAATGTGTTTCAATGAGTTCATAGAGTGTCTCCTCTGGATATCCCATGAAAAGGGTGGCGTAAGTAGCGGGCATTTATGTTCCCATCGCAGTACCCCGTTTCTGTACATAATAAGTATCATCAAAATGAAAGGTGTTATTATTCAATATAAACTTTACAGCATCTAATATAAATTCTTGGGAAAAACGTGAATCGATATCTTCAGCATATTTACTAATCCAATATTTTATACCTTTTAAACCTTCACTGTGGGGTATGTTAGTATACAAACTATTAACATCATAATTATGTAACAAAAGTTGAGTCAAATGGTAATTCTTCAGGTAGGTGTGTTAAAAAATCTAAATCATCCCTAATGAAACTTTTCACTTTATTAGTTAGAGGTTTTAACAATATATCAATAAAATTACTTAAACGGTGTTTTGGACATACTGGTCCAGCTATGATTGGGCACATTTTTAATTTATTAGGAGCGGGACACTTAATGTATTCTAATTTACTTTTTATTACTTCTTTTTCAATTTCTGAACTTTGATGTATCTTCGGAAGACCATACATATTGCTCGTTTTATGTTCAAATTTTATCAAAAAGTCACATTCTTTATCAGTAAGACATTCTTTATATTTATTTATCATTTGAATCATTTCCTTTTTTATTTTATCATCAAGGTTAGTTTCTAGTTTCAAATATGTTTCTTCATCTTTTAAATGATCTTGCATTTTTGAAGCATAAAATCTAAATCCATGATTACAAACGCTCCTCCTTTGTGAGCTTGTTTCATAATAATATCATTATTTTTTAAATTTTGTAGGCATCGCCTTTCTTTTGCATTAATGTTACATTTAGGTTGATTTTTCTGAGATCCTACATTTTCTACAGTTTTCTTTAAAAAATCTACATAAGTATCAAGGGTTACATTCCTAATTCTTTGCGGAGTAAATTTACTCTTATTACGGAAAATACTCTTATTATCCCCAAGCATTACTGGCCAACATATTGACATATCCCATCGTCTTGGCCCTAACATTAGTTTGGAAACAGAGGGAGGAGATTCAGAGAGAAAACCAAGGAGTAGCAGGCCTATTTTTGTGCATTTTGCCACAACGAAGGCGCGGGATAGAGTATACAAACTACGTAAGGGCCTAAAAGACATGGAAGTGAAAGACCTTGAGCTTGGTCTGAGGTCCGAACAGAACATTTACATGAATGAGAACTTGTTGCCCACTACAAAACAACTTCTCTACAAAGCTGGCATAGCAAGAAAGGAGGCAGGCTACCGCTTCCTATGGACAAACAACGGGAAAATCCTAGTGAAGAAAAGTGCTGATTCTACTGCAATATTGATCGCTTCTGAAGCAGACCTGCTCAAGATTAAGAAGCAATAATTTCCTTTACTGATCAATACAATTATATGAACTCTCTGTGATAATGATTGATACTGACGATAATTATTCATCTAACACAATTCAGTCTTTTGCGTGGTCGCCCGAGGAATTTAATGATAACTTTATTTCTTGTTCCTGTTGTAATGTTAATTTTAGTGTTTCGCATATCAATATTCGGTCCTTAAATAGAAACTTTGAGAGTTTCAAAATATTCTACCAAGATGTTATTAAGCATAAATTCAGTATTGTTGGTTTATCAGAAATTTGGCTAACAAAAGAGGACAGTTTATTTTCTGTTCGTAATTATAATTTTGAACATTCGTGTCGTGAGAATGGTAGAGGGGGTGGTGTAGGAGCATACATAAGATCAAACTTCAAATACAATGTTCTGGAAATGAATGTTTGTCATGCAGAATCTCTCTGGTTGCATATCCCTATAGGAAATAGATCTTTTATAGTGGCAATTGTATACAGGAAACCAAACACGAATCTAGATGAATTCCAGGAAAGTTTGCTGAATGTATTACACCAATGCAAGATAGACAATCACAGTTGTATTCTGATGGGAGATTTTAACGTTGATATTGGTATTGAAAACTCAAATGATAATTTAGTAAACTCATTTACATCACCTCTACAATGTCTAGGTATTGAACAGATTATAACAACGCCAACTCGTATTACAAAATACTCCAAAACTCTAATTGATCACATTTATACGAATATAGATGTCTGTAATATTCGTGCGGGGACAATAATTACTGATGTCTCAGACCATTTTCCAGTCTCACCAAATCTTGTACAAAATCTCCTCAGGTAACAATGAGGAATTTTAGACGATATCAGAAGTCTTCGTTCCATGAAGATCTTGCATCTCTACCTTGGAATGAGGTATATGAATGTAAAGAAGTTGATAAAGCATACTCAAAGTTTCTCGCTCTGTTCATGAAAACTTGTAATAAGCATGCACCACTTGTTACAAAATCTTATTCTAAAATACATTCTAAACCGTGGATAAAAAAGGCAATTCACAAATCGATTAAGAAAAAGCATCGACTGTACTCTAAGCTTCTCAAATCAAACTTTGATCCTGATGTGCATTTAAAGTATAAGAAATATAGAAATATGTTAACGACAACTTTGCGTAAGGCAAAACAAATACATTATGGGAACTGATTCCAGAAGCACAAAGGTAATGCTTGTAAAACTTTGAATACAATCAATGAATTATTAGGTATACAAGATGGTAGCAAAGCATCAGTGGAGAAATTAAACTATGATATAAATGGTGTACAGCGTGAATCAAATAACCCTAAAGAAGTTGCTGAAATTTTTAATGATTTCTTTGATAATGTTGGTCATAATTTAGCTCAACAAATCCAGAACGCCAATATGAAATTTGATCATTATCTATGTGATCCTGTTCAAGAATCGTTTTTCTGGCTTCCAATTACTAAGAATGAAATAGAAATTGTGTTGAAAGACTCTGATAGAAAAAAGGCGTGTGGGCATGATAATGTCCCGATGAACCTTATTTGTGATGGTGCTGACTATATATCTCAGCCACTTTCATTTGTATTCAACTTATCATTACAATCAGGCCAATTTCCAAATTCAATGAAAATTGCGAAAGTGAGTCCAGTCTTTAAAAAGGGTGCCCAAAATCAACCATGTAATTATAGACCCATATCGGTTTTACCAGTTTTAAGTAAGATTTTTTGAAAAATTGGTTAATAATCGCTTGGTGAGTTTCCTGGAAAGAAACAGCATAATTGTATAAGCATCAATATGGTTTCAGAGAAAAGTATAATACCAAACTATCAGTAATAAACTTGATAAATCAACTGATACATTATCAAGATGAAGGAAGAACAACTGTTGGTATTTTCATTGATTTTGATACTATCAATCACACTATATTATTATCTAAATTACAGAATTATGGTGTTCGTAGACTCGCATTGAAATGGTTTAGAGATTACTTGCATTGTAGGTCTCAATATGTACACCACAATGGTGCAACTTCCTCGCTTTCACCAATTGTATGTGGGGTTCCTCAAGGATCTGTCTTGGGACCAACTCTGTTTTTAATATACATTAATGACTTACCTAAATCATCTACCTATTTTAATTTCAGACTATTTGCAGATGATTCAAATATTTTCCATGCATTTCCTTCCAATCAAGTAAACATTGATTTATCAGACATTACCCAAAATTTGACTTATATAATTGATTGGTGTGATGCAAATAAAATAACAATAAATATCAATAAAACAAATTATATGGTGATTAAATCCAAAAGAAAACGGGTAAATACGGAAGGTTTGATCAAAATGAAGGGCCACATTCTGAATGAGGTTGAAGTTGCATCCTTTGTTGGGATTCACATTGATAATTATTTAACCTGGAAGAATCATATAAATAGAACATGTACAGTGCTCCGCAAAAAAGTTGGAATTATGTATCGGTTGAGGCACTTTGTTCCACGTTACATACTATTATTGTTGTATCATTCTTTTGTTCAGCCACACATTTCCTATGGCCTTGAAGTATGGGGATGTGCGTATAGTTCATTTGTTGACAGAATATTCATTATACAGAAAATGATTGTTAGGGCTGTTACCTTTAGTGGATTTATGACACCGTCTGCGCCTTTATTTCTCGCTTTGAAAATCTTAGATATTTACAAGTTTCACAGGTTTCAAACAGCTACCTTCATGTATAAGTTAATACATCAACAACTTCCCCATTCTGTATATGAATATTGCCAGTTTTTCGATCACAGGTATCATACGAGACAAAAAGATAGCAAAAGTCTCATTTTACCAAAAGTAAAGACTGAGCATGGAAAGAGGTCAATTTCATTCTACGGTTCTAGAATATGGAATTCATTGCCCTTAGATATTAAAGAGAAACCGTCTGTCAAAACATTTTGTAGGAAGTTAAGAGAAATGATGCTAATGGAATATCTAGAGTGATGTATCACTTTTGTGTTTGTTTTTTTTTTTTTTTTTTTGTGTGTTTTGTTTTGTTCCCCCCCCCCCCCCTTGGCATTTGTGAATATATAACCTATAGTTTTATAGATACAGGTATTTTGTTTATACTCGATGAACAAACTTTTGTTTTTTGCTTTTATTGATGTTGATTGCGTGTGTGTGTATATATATATATATACATACTCTTCTTGCCAGTATTTACATATATATATACATACTCTTCTTGCCAGTATTTACAGTTTTTACTGATTATTGTAAGACCTTAATTGTTATAGTATTTGTATTCTTAAAATTTAATTAATGTTTTACGTAGTCTTATATATTATACCACATTTACATAATTTTTGTCAGGGAACCACATATTCATTAGCCATTTCAGCTATTTCGTGGTCTCCCATTACCATTCACATTTGTAAATGCCTTGTAAATATGTTTCATATATTGTTTTAGAAATGGTAATAAATTCATTCATTCAATATCAGTTTCCATTAAATATTCCCTTAGATTAAGTTTACGACAAAAAGAATGTACGTCTTCTTTAAGGCCCTCATTATTCTGTTTAGGAGTCGGAGTGAATTTAGGACCTTTCTTTAGTAAGTTAACTTCACTTTGGCTTAATTCTATCCTAGACAGATTAATGACTTTAGGTTGTATTGCATTGTTGTGTTCACGCTTGTCACTAGAAATTCCTTCCTTAATTATATATAATTGGTTTTGTTCAGCTTCATCAGATAAACATTGAAAGGAATTACTTAATTTTACCGTTGGTGATAATGTTCCGGGGCCCATTGAAAATTTGTTCCGTGTTGCGTGTTATATCTGTTGCGGTCGTTGCCGTCTCCCTTATGGTCCCTTGTAACATATGTATATATATATGCTTACATTGTATATACCATATCTTCTTTAATGTGACACCTTGATCAATACCTTACATGTATGCGAGTAGACAGCTGAACAATAGCTTTTGTCCGGATTCGTGTCAATTCACCTCGATCGAGTTTCAGCACATTCCAGTTGACTGCACCCACACATTTATGAAAGTAAACTCATGATTCATGAACACCATTTCCACCAAACTTGGGCAGACTATTGGACATGCTTTTTAAATAGTCAGTGGTAAGCCATCCATAATCAATTTTTGGTGAGCATGCAGCCTATCATATCAAATTGAATTGAATTGAATTGAAAAGGTTTTTATTGGTATTGCACATGGCAGTCAAACGACTGAATTGAGTACAACTACAAAAAGCAATCTTATAAAATACAGAACATATACATACACACACTTATACACTCTCTCACAAAGACACATACGCACACACACACACACACGTTTACATGGCTTTACTTCCGAGGACAACTATTGTTCCTCTATTGTTACTCGTCCTCGGACATTCGACGGAATAAGGCATAAATTCATTGTTCGACGTTCGAGGACTATTGTCCGGCTTCCGAGGACCATTGTTGTCATGATTTTTTTTGTTCTCTGTCCGAAAATGTCCTCGGACATAATGCTAAACAAACGCTCACACACTCACCCAGGTATACTTGTGTGTCTTCCCCTTTGTTCTCTCTATTGTTCAAATAGCCACACAAGCAGCAAAAAAGCCACACAAGCCTGACGGAATAAAGGCATCTATTGTGTTTGACTGTCCAATTAGTCACACAAGTATACCTCTGTTGGTATACGGTACACGTACACACATACACACATTTTCTCAAAAAACATACCCATACGTACTCGTAGCGGTAGGATAGTGAAACGGCCTGTTTTGTTTACATTGTAGCTTGTAAATATACTGTATTGTTCTTACATATTACATCACTGTACACTATCTATGCATACATTGCGTTTATTAGTTGGTTATATTCTACACATGTACATTGTTTTTATAGAACTTTTGTTTGTACATTGTATCATTATGTCATTATCTTTGTAAAATAATTGTATTCAAAAGTCATGTATTGTTATTTATACTTATACCCCGAGAGGGGGTCAAAGAGTCAATAAAATTCTACAAATTCAAATTCTACAAATTCTACATACACACATATATTGCACATATATAAAGAAAAAAATATTTGAAGGTATGAAAACTCATGACTAAGGCAGTAACAGATAAAACAATTAACATAATTTGGGGAAGACTAGGGAAGATAATGCAGTTTGAAACAAGGAGGGAAATAAAGGAATATGACACAAGAGTTGGTCAAGGATGAGTAAGCAATGACTTTGCTGACACATACTCTCAGCAATAACATAAACCACAGTCGCAAGACTCACACCCTTCCACTCTCAAGCACACATTCTTGTACTCAACTCTTGCACACTGCTATAAACTCTTGTATACTGGAAATCAAAACAAACACCATAGCTAAAGATTTTGCTCAGCCATCCCTGACCGCCTCCTCTGTCAAGTGGTATTATTATAGTTCTGAGTTACACATAACAATTGAGAAGACATTTTCCAAAATATGAAAAACAATATTTATTTTCCCCAGCCTTGATTAATTAATAGGGGGACTGTGTAAAAATTAAATTAAAAAAAACATAAAAAATTAAAGGAGATATCTATTTTACCACGGTACTTTATTTCAGCATATTTACTTCGTTTTTAAGATATATTGTGTCGAGAATATAGATTTCATTTTTATTGACCCCACTGTATAAACGAGTCCTGTATAGCCTTGGCAAAATATCAGAGCAGCTCCATTTGGGGGCATATATTTTACGCATAGTGTTTAATAAGTCTATTGCTTATGGGATTCCGAAATTATTATTAAGACTTCATTCATTATTGATTAAAGAGAAGGTTGAGTTCTGGGAAAGGTAAAAAAATAAATTGTGAGCTTTTCCATTCTTTTGATATCGCTTGGGAAGATCACACTAGAAATTTCCCTTAAAAAGGATTGCTCTTCAAATGCCCTCATATTCGAAATAATTATAAGTGTTTGGGCCGAACATTTATTCCACATGATTATTTGTAAATCCCATGCACCCATTTGTGTGCAGTGCATGTGTTTTTCAGTGAGACTGGGTAGAATTCTTGTCGTTGATGATTCTCAAATTTCACAGTATACAGTATATAACTATTGTGAACACATGATCAACCTTTGCACTTATCGTCAGATACATGGTTAGATCTGACATTTAGAACTGTAATTTCGAGAGAAAATTGTTTCAGTTTTTTTCAACACAACTCTTGTCAATCCTTTTAAATTGTAGAGAAATTATTATAGATCACGTACAATAGTACAACTAATTGTTATTAATTAAATTATATAATTTACTCGCAATTTGAGCTCTACTCACCTTGTACTTTTGAACTAAAATCTCTCATTTCTTGCGGGTGACGTCATTGCATATAATCTGCATAATTAATAGTCTTGAACTGACGAAGCTGAGGTCAAGTAAATTTTAATCGACACTATCGAATTATGTACATATTCATGACTTAGCATCCAATCAAAGTCTCACAATAAACTGACACGCGCAAGAAAACTGAATAATTCAACGGCATTATTGATATCACGGCGATAACGGGTGCTTATCGTCCCTTCAAATGATCCCAAAGAGGTGGGGCCTAATTCCATTCGCGTAATGATTTTTGCGCGTGCTGCTTTCCGTCTAGTAAATCTATAATACGTCTATGAGTAGGACCGTAGAACGCAACGCGCCGGGCCTGTAAACTGCCACACGGGACGCGTCTTTTTTTTTTGTAACCAAGCCTAGGCAGATTTCGCATTTTTTCATGAATATTCATGACGCAGGGTCGGCAAACGGTTCCGATTGGTCTTCATGAAAGCACGGTCGCCGGTGGGGGAAAAAGTCCCTGGCCTGCACGCACGTACGCATATTATGATCGTATGTGTTCAACGTGTCTAGGCATAGGCGCCTAGCCTACGTTTTTGCACTGAATCTATTATCGATCTAAGTTAGATCTTAATATAAGAGTTAGAATTGCCTCCACGTATCCCTCAAAATGCTGGCCTAATAATAGACGTGTGGTAGAACCAACTTCAAAATGGAATCGGAATGTGATGGTGTGATATCATCAAATTTGCAGTTATGTCTAGCCAAGACTCTAACTACTCAAGATCTACTCTAACTAGGCTAGACCAATTTTGTTACAATTTTCAGTTAAGTTTAGATTAAGTGAATGTTATTTAAAGGTCAATGAGCATGATGAGTTAGACCTAGATCTAATCAGTACTAGTAAATGATTGATGATGGGGGTAGATCTACATCTAGATGATTTAGATCTACCTACAATAACTAGTTACGCACTTTGTTTTCATCAGCTAAAAGGTCACCAAAATAGTTTGTTTTCTTGGTACTAACGTTTATTTTAGTACTACTATTGGAACGTTAGTAGTAGTCTGCTTCTTTCAGTCCTGAAGACTCTTGCAGTTCTTCTAACTCAGGGCAATGTGCGTTACAGGACCAGGGTGCAAGTGCTAATTACAGTGTGCATGCAAGGAAATTTAATTTCTAACGTGAACAGTAAGACTCTAACGTTGTTAGACCTAGCCTAGAGTCTGTTTCTTGATTCTGCATATTGTTGTAAAGTTCATTTGTGGAGAACATTACGATGGGCAATTGTATACGCATAGCCTAGGCCTAGACCTATTTTCAGAGTAATGCCAGTGGCATGCAGTGTCAATTTTAGTCGGAAAAGGAGGGTGTCCTCAAAAGAGCTAATTACTAAATTAGATCTACGCACATGCAATAAATTACTGCAAAACTTGATTTTGAAATTGACTGCTCAATCCAATTTTTTACGTGTCACATTGCATAGGTGGGGTGAATATGTTGATAATTAAACAATACATACATGAACGTAGGCTAGGCGCCTACACGTTGAACACACACGATCGAAATATAGCGCTGCACGTAATATGCGTACATACGTGCAGGCCAGGGACTTTTTTCCCCCACCGACCGTGAAGACCAAGCGGAACCGTTTCCCTGCGTCATGAATATTCATGAAAAAGTGCGAAATCTGCCTAGGCTTGGTTACAAAAAAAAAAGACGCCGCCGGGACGCGCCGTGATTGCACACGACGAAACGCCTACCACCAAAGAGTTTAAATACAAAGAGTGCTCAGTTACGAAATAAAGCACGCGTATATATTGTGGTACATGTCGATCGGCCCAGAGGGAAAGGTCATACTCTTAATCAAGATGTTTGTATTTTGTATTTTCTTTATTTTTTCTTCTTTTTCTGGACGTCGCTTTTGGCAAAGCCGTCACTAAGGGACATAATCTTGATATTGTTCTATTAATATTGATGTGACTGGGGGGGGGGGGGGTCCAAACATGTTCCCTGATATTAAGCTCTATTTGAGCAAACACTGCGATATCTGACGGGAATGTCGAGAAAAATTATTTATAAAATAATAAAATGCTATCTTTATTTTTTTATTAAATCAGAATATTTCATTTTATATAATTTATTGAAATTATAGGGATTATAATAATAATAATAATAATAAGATTCATTTATATAGCGCAGCTACTATTTGAATATAATCTACTGCGCTTTGCTGGAGACTCCTATATACTTACAGTATATAAACCTATTATAGACCTGTAATGTCAATTTATTAGCCTTATTCTTTTAAAAGTCAAGACAGAAAAGGCTTTAATAAAATGAGATTGCGTGCGAGCAATTCCTTATATAAATATAAAGATTAAATTAAGAGTGGCGTATCGAAGATTATCTTTTTTATTGGTAGCGTATCCAGGAATGCACGTGCCCCTATCTGCCAGCCAAAACCAAATCTGACAAATCTTAGTTATACACATCGAATGAAAGAAAAAATGTGTACCCTCCCCGCACAGAAAGAATCTGAAAACTGTGATATTTTATTCCTGCTTGTCCTAAAATTAAAAAATAGAACGAATCTGATGATTTTTTGTTCGTCAGGCGTGAGCCCCCCCCCCCAGCATTCCTGGATACGCCACCAATATAACTAACGGTAAGTTATTTGTAATATTCTGCTGTAGAAATTTGAGACGACAGGCGAAGAACAACAGTACAGGGGCTTGCTCCGAAGCCATCACGAACGCAATAGGGCCTATACCGATTGTACGAAGGGGGGGGGGGGGGGGGCAGGGCGGAAATTCCCTCCGTGTTTTGAACTGAATTAACTAGTAACCAACAATATAGCAGCTGATGATATAATTTATTTATTACCAGTCCTATTCTGTCTTTGTAGGAATACCCCATTACTCTTGCCCTACCTCTCTTTGTCTTTCTCTCCCCCTCTCATTTTTTCTCATACTCTCTTATTCTCTCTTACAACCGATCTGCAAAAAATGACTCCAAAAGAATTGAGGAAAAATTATAATGATCTCGTATTGCTCCCCCCCCCCCCCCAATCTTTCAATTTAATGAGATCGACTGGGAAATATTTGTAATACAGTAATGAGCAATTTGCAATGTATTGTAATGTATGATGTCATTACTTGAAATTGAACTTTAATAATGCATATACTAGTAAAATAAAACTATTCAGCTAGCTGAACAATGAGTTATTAAATTATTTTTAAAGCTTTTTTGCCTTTGTTTAAATTTTAAATACAAAATATATCACATCAAAAGTACAATTATAAAGAACATAATATTGGTACATAATACATTACCTTACATTCTTTTTTACCAATAGTATTTTTTAACACAACTAAAATTAATAATTTTATTGTTTCATATATTATAGAAAATAATTCATTAATATACATGATAATAAGAAAATTAATCAAATCACTATATATAAATTAGGTAATCTGAATAAAGATTTTCTTATAAAACAGAATAGAAAAGGTGAAGGTACTATTTTAGACCCCCTTAATAAAGCAGTTTCAAAATTAAGACAGAGAATGAAAAAGGCGCATTTATTTAAAAATTTCAATTTTTTGTTATTTCTAAATTTCGTTGTCATAAATGTTATCACAAGATTATTTAATTTTGTAAATCTCTATTCAGATTATCAATACAAAGAAAATACAGGGAAAATTGCACAGAACTAAAAATGTACATTATATTCCCTTTCATTCACATTTTTTAAGGCCATTTTATTTTTACTTAACTAAGATCTTTAATACATTGTCACAACATCAAAGGAACATAATATTTCGTGCAGTATACCTTGTGTTACACTCGTATTTCTATTTTTATTTTATTTTTTTACCCAGACAAATAATTATATTTGCATACAATGTAGAAAAAAAAAGAATTCATAGACAACAAATATACAATATGTTATAACCGGGATTCGAACACGGGACCCTGATTACATGACCAGTGCTCTACCAACTGAGCTATCCGGGCTCCCGTCGAAGCAGAGTAACAATCTCACATATAGCCCCTCTCTTTCCATCGAGCGTAGGGGGTACATCCATACCAATTCCATGCTTACGCTATATAATGGCCTACCAATGAGACAGGTCTTCCCTCTAAAGTCGGGCAAATCCATGCCAACGAATTTCTATAGAGGACAATTGAATTCGTAATTATAATATCATAATTGATAGGATTGAAGTAAATTGAATATATCATAAAGAAAGTAAATGTGAGAAAATTACAATGCCCCGACCGGGATTCGAACCCGGGACCATGGATTACATGACCAGCGCTCTACCAACTGAGCTATCCGGGCTCCCGTCAATTATATTAATTATGATATTATAATTGGTATTATTATTACGATTAATATTACTATTCTTATTGTTGTTATTTTTGTTATAACTATTATTATTATTATTATTAATATTATCATCATCATATTCATTATGGTTATTATCATGTTATATCTTTATTACCCTCATTCGAAACATCAAGATCGTAAAATTTAACAGAATGACAATTCTCTTCTCCCATTTGTCACTAGTTAAAAGAAAAAAAAACAAAAAAAAAAAACAAAACAAAACAAACATACATATACAAATGAAAAAAAAATTATGCAGAGTGCGCTACTTTAATATCCCTGACTATTTTTCGTTAAATGAAGAGATATCAGATTATCATTTTGTAAAGGATAACCTACATACCATACGTTTTCAAAAACCTATTTTTTTGTTCATTTATTTTAATGTTTTGTATGAAATTATCCTGTTAAAAAATAAATGAAAACAAGCACACCATGACTTGTAAATGGTTGGATCAGCGAAAAAGTAAAAGGAGCGGGGAGGAGGAAAGACAAAAAACGATCAATAAAAACCTAAATTTTACGATCTTGAAGGGATGAAATGTTCCCATTTGTTATAATGTATTGTTAGTTTGTCCTTTATTTTTTTTTCATATTCAATTTTTGGGGAGTTCTCTATAGCCTTTCAAATGTCTTTACAAGTTGGGAGGTTTTAAATGATGTTTTTAAAAATGAAAGAGCGCCCTCTGTAGCCTTGGTAATTTTGCTAAAGAGAAACAAAGTCCATTTGCCCTATTGTTTATACTGTCAGAAGAGTGAATTATTTCGAAAAGCCTTCGCCTTGAAATATTCACTGAAGCCATTGTGAATTACTCAGAATGGAATGGAACACAACATCCAACCCTGACCTGGCCTTTGTCAACCTGAATGGCCCGTCCCCACACCGTTCGGTTTTGGACCCTTTCCCCAAGTCACAGCCTAGACCATCATTGATCACCCCGGCTAACCCTGTTGAACCAATCTCTTCCAGACCTGTAAAAAGGTGGAACTTCAGAAAGGCCAACTGGAATCAGTTTAGAGAACTGGTTGAGTCTGGGACAGACTTCCTCCCTCTCCCTACTTCCGGGAAGCGAACTTTTTTTTCCCACGAACTTTTTGTCACTATCGTCCTTGACGCATGCGCAACTTTGAAATAGCCCTACAATGCTTGGAGTTGGATGGGGTTTCAAAGTTTCATCCTACTTTTAGTAAAAATAAAAATACAAGACGTTATTTTTGTATTGTCCAAACTGAGAGTCGAACCCAAATACCTCAGGTTAAATGTCCGAGGGCTAACGCATCTCGCCACAGCAAGACGCTGGGAGCAACCGTCATTATATCGCTTACGGAATAAACCCTATGATTGCGAAATTGATTTAGATCGGAAAGGATCAGGTGCGCATGCGCCAGGGAGGACAGGGACAAAAAGTTCGTGGGAAAAAAAATTTAGCTTCCGGGAAGTTGGACAAAGCCTACTCGGTCTTCTGCAAACTCTTGATCGACTCTGCCAAGCGTGCTGTCCCTCGTGGACTTCGTCGCTGCTACATACTGGCCTGGGATGAAGAGTGTGATAAATGTTGCGATGTATTTATACACTCTGACAGTAATGAAGAGAGGGCCACCTTGGCCACAGAGCTGACAACCTGCCTAGATCATAAGCGAAGGGAACGCTGGGAAAAAACTGTCCAAGGTATTGATTTCACCCATTCTAGCAGGTTGGCTTGGATGACCCTTAACCGTCTCACTGGCCGCAGCTCCCGCCCGAAGCACTGCCCTGCCACAGCAAACTTCATCGCACATCAGCTGCTTGCCAATGGCAACTTCGAGAATGCAGACAAAGACCATGGTTTCCCCTCCAAACTTTTCACATCTGCTGAGATCACACTGGTTATCTCCCAACTGAAATGTGGAAAAGCTCAGGGCCCCGATAACATCTTTCCAGAATTTCTAAAGCACTGTGGTCACAAGAGCCTTGACTGGCTCCGTGAATTTTACTCGACCTGCCTCACTGGACTGCACATCCCGAAGATCTGGAGGAAATCTACTGTTGTGAAACCCAAGAGCTACAGACCAATCTCACTCTTGTGCGTGCCATTCAAGCTTCTCGAAAGACTCCTCCTGGCCCGACTCAACCCAGTGGTTGATCCCCAAACTTCCGGATGAGCAAGCAGGCTTCGGTCATGGTTGGTGTACTGCCCATCAGATTGTCAAGGTTACCAATGATATCGAAGAGAGCTTTGAAAATGGCAACAAGGCAGGCGCTGTTCTAGTGGATCTCACTGCAGCTTATGACACAGTATGGCATCATGGCTTAAAACTAAAGCTCCTCCGTACCATCCCAGACCGTCACCTAGTGCAGTTCCTTGCAACAATCCTTGCGAACCGTAGTTTTGTAACCAAGACTAGTGATAGAGGTCAGGTCAGGCTTCGGTCTGCTGCTGGTAGCCTGTAACCCATCAGCGGCCATCTAGCACCACCAACCATGGATAAATGGTCCCACTGCCTTGTGGGTATCTTCGGGAGAGGAAAAGGCTAAGGAGTAAACCCTACACAATCCGGAGTGGAGCCCCTAAGGCGGTTGGACGGCGTCCTGCCCCACCTTCCGGCAACTCCTGCAGCTGCGCTGGTGCCATCTGTATCGGCTCGTCCTTTCCGTTGGACTCGACCAGCAACGCCGAGAGGGGGAACCTGTCGTCTGGGCAGCCCTAGCCTCTTGTCGAGGTCCTGGCGCTGTTGAAATCCTTGGCGATATGGAGGCAAAATCCGAGGCGCTTGCGCCGAGGGCCTCTTGACACCCGACCTGAATTATATATTCATGAGGCACGATTTGCTACTGAATTATGCATGAAAACGTCGTGGAAGAAACGTTGAACGCCATTTTGGGCTGCGATTTATTAATATGTAAGAAATAGCGTGCAGTCGAGTCATGAATATTTAACACTACGTCATGGTAGCTCGCGCTTATTGGATGATTTTCACCGACCAAAATTTGGTCGGAATATTCGTCAAAACAATGAAATACAAAAGAAATTCAGATCGGGTGTCAAGAGGCCCTCGGTGCAAGTGCCTCGGTTTTCAACAGCGCCAGGGCCTCGACAAGAGGCTAGGGCAGCCCAGGTTCTCCACAACACCCGCCCAGGCTTGTAGTGCCCTGGAGAGGACACTCCAGCGATGTCGCAAGATATCGGCACAACACGGGAAGTGGCAGTTACCGGTTAAAAGTTCACTCCGATTGCCGCAGGAAACGAGCGCCTGGGGTTCATTCCCACGGTGGGCGAGATCATCGCGTCTCACTGGACAGCTACCGCCCGCCTCAAGCTGGGCAGCCCCCAGCCAGTAAGGTGCTGTCCCGCTACAGCTGTATTCAGATAGGAACTGGAGCAAAGTAGAGAATGTGCTTACGGCTGGCATGGAGCTCCTTGCAGTCTACCTTCAAACGTGGAGACTCAAGCTGAGCGTTGCCAAGACTACTGCAACTGCCTTTCATCTTAACACCAAAGAAGCCAACCGACAGCTGACTGTTGTTCATAATGGGACACCCCTACCAAACAACCCCCACCCAACGTACCTCGGAGTGAAACTGGACAGAGAGCTGACCTACAGACAGAACCTCGAAGCCCTGCGAGCAAAAGTTTCAGCAAGGAAACACTTTTGCGTTCACCCCGTTTTACTACGGTCTCTTAGGTTTCTCATCCGCACCGTAACTGTCGTGGCCATTTTTTTTTTTACTTTTTAAAAATCTGGGGCGGCACCCACGGCAATCACATCCTGTCACATTTGCTCATCCCGACCTCCGGCGTTGTCTCATGTCAATCCATTTTCGTCCACGGTGTCCTGAAACGTGACTGCCGTGACCGCTGGGAACATAATGTAAATCTAGCATTAATATACGGTTCATCCTCTACTAATTAGAGAGAATGGGATCCAAATCCGACAATGCTTGAAGCTTTGACGAGTACTTAAAAATTGATGTTTTTTCCAAATGTAAATCAGTAAATGCAGATGGTCAATTATTTCTGTAAATGTGGTACCCCATTGTCCTTTGGACTCTATCTCCTAAATAAGACATAAACCACTTTAAATCATGACCCTTGATACCAGCATCATGTAACATTCTAATTATATAAGGTGGTCAACTGCGTCAAATGCCTTCTTTAGATCAACAAAGATTGCTCCAGTTGCATGTCCTTCATTCATACTTCTTAAAATGTGATCAGTGACATAGATCTGGGGGCGTTTCATCAAGTGTCCTGTCTTTGTTTTTTATCGACAAATTTGTTCTCAGCCAATCAGATGCAAGGATTTCAGTAGCTTATAAAAGTTATTGCAGCATGTCATTAATGACAAGTTTTATGAAAAGGGCCCAGAGCAGTTTGATTTGAGTGATACGGTTTACATACAGTTTATTATCAACAGATTCAATAATCTCCCACGGCATAAGAACCAACGTGTTTTTAAATGCTCTTTCATCAAAATGCTTAAAGTTTCTTACTTTTGAAATTTTGACTGGCTGCCTTAACTTAGTATGAACTGTCCTGTTTAGTTATACCATTGAGTGATCACTAAGACCAAGTGATACAACGTTTAGTTTTATTGATGATTTCTGAATGTGATGCTAATAAGGTCAAATGCATCCTTCTCCTTTTTGTGCAAGGTATCATCTAATTCGTTCAGGTAGTCTGGATTTTTGTGTGTGAAATACACTACCCCCAAAATGACAGATTTCTCGATTTCATGTCTATATCAACCTAGCCTCTAATCGAGGCGATGTGCTGCTCTGTTGATCCTCTTTTCGATCCTCGACACCCACGGAATCATCCTCTGATTATTCCACTGGAAGTCTTGCTCAGCACATAGCCTCTACGCACCCGTGAACGTTACTTGTTGTTTTATTATGTTTTACTTTGAAATCTTTCGTCAATTTTCTACGAAAATCTTTCATGAATAATTCAGTTCCTGGTAGAGAAAATGAACCAATCAATAGCTTCTGTGACGTGGCGTGAAGAGACCGCTCAGCTGATTCCACACATCGGGAAAGTAAAAAATTTGTTATCGCAAATAGGACCATGAAAATGTCCACATTATGTAAGTAAAGTATGACTGTTGACCTCTTTCTTTTTGAAAAATGAACAAACATCTATTTGTGAGTGGAGTTTTTATCAAGAGAAAAGAAAAGTATACAAAATTTTAGCTTTATCCCGCTATCTGCCCTTTTTGATCCTCACTGAAAAATTCAGTCAACGGTTTACGTTTAAATCTAGCTGTGTGTTAAAAACGTTAACGAGTCGTACTGCCCTATTTGGGAATGTTGTTGAATGATGCACGCAGTCTCGGTCGTCCTGAATATATGAATATTGATGACCTTGACAGGTGATTAAAGGCGGCGTGCAGCAAGCTGCACGCTTGTGTCGACTTCCCGCGCAATCAGAGGACTATTCTGAGCGTTTCGAGGATCGACCAGGAGATCGACAGAGCAGTACAGCCGCCTTGATTGAAGGCTAATATCAACCCAAAATGATTCAAAACTCACTATAGTTACATCACGAATATTATGAAATGAAACAGTATCTGAAATGTATATCGCCGTACCACCATGGCTGCTGTGGGGGTCATCCCTATAGCTAGAAGGTCCAATAGTTAGCGGGTCCGATAGACTGACACCCAATAGATAGAAGGTTCGATAGACCGAATGTACGAGAGGGTCCAGTAGACAGAAGGTTCTATAGACCGAATCGGCAGGAGGGTCCAATAGTCCAAAGGTTCTATAGATCGAATGACCAACGGGCCCGATAGTCAGAAGTTCCGATAGATAGAAGGTTCGATATGAGGCTCCAATAGACAGGTTCTATAGACCGAATCGGCAAAAGGGTCCGATAGTCCGAAGGTTCAGTAGGGGTCCGATAATTAGAAGGTCCGATAGACCGACAATAAATACGTAAAAAGGGCAAAATGGTGGATAAAATGATAAGTGGGTAAAAAATAAGTGGTTAAAATAAGTGGGGGCGTTATGTTTTCAGATATTTTCAAATGTGGGGGCGGGAATACCCTCCCCCTCCCACTTTTCATGCCTGAAAAGAGGGTTCCAACCACAGAAAAAAGCAAAAAAGGAAGAGGTTGAAATAAGAAAAGAAAAGAAAGGAAAAGAAATCAGAAAGGAAAGAGAAGAAAACAGAAATTAAAAAACTTCGCTCACTAGCGTTATTAGGGTTATTTACCAATGCCCGCTATATTTTCATTATTGATTTTAGTTATTAATATAATCGCCATATTTATGTATATAAACCAATGCCAATTATATTAATAAGTCATATTCTTATGGAAGTTATTTGGTTTGCATCTTGAATCTCTAGCTAATGTTATGCTATTTTTCTACTCAAAGAAAGTTAGCAACATAACTGAAAGGAATCGAGCGGCAAGTTGACCTAAAGGGGCTAAAGATTATGAGAACGGAATAACAATACGCTATTCTCAGGATACAAAATTCTTCTTTTTTTTTCTCTCTCTCGCTCGTTCGCTCGCTTTGCTCGCTCATACAATCAAGAAGCTAGGCCTAGATTTTTTTTTGCAGCAAGCACCTCTTACGTTCTGCAGCAACAAGAAGTCCGAATATCATAATATTCGGGCAGTGAGGTATCCGACTATTCTCGAATTCCCGACAGAGTCCACAAACTACAATTTGCCACAAGGTAGTAGTAGTATAAAAGTATAAAAGCTGACATCATAGCTGGTAGGAAAATATCACCTGACAACCCTTCAAAAAAAATGAAAACGCCTCCATCCCAAGAAGGTGGTAGGGCCTAATTGAAACAATTTCATTTTTATCGGTCAGAATATTTTACTGTCAGAATCTTATCTTTTGTTACTTTTAATGAAAATTCAACTATAAAGTGTGCACCCCATAACATTTCTTTGTTTAAAAAAATAGCACTTGTGTTAGAAGGGGACGCCCTTTCCTCAGCTTGCTCCACTAGAAAAAAATGCTTCGGGCATGATGGGCCTCGGGGCTTTAGTGTGCACCATATAATTAGATTTCCATGTTTCAAAAAATGGTCAGCATTTTTTTACGTTATTGTCGGTCTATCGGACTTTCTAACTATCGGACGCTTTTGCCGATTCGGTCTATCGAACCTTCTTACTATCGGACCCCGTTGGACATTCGATCTATAGAACCTTCGGACTACCGGACCCTCCGCCGATTCGGTCTAAAGAACCGTATGTCTATTGGACCCTCTCGTACATTCGGTCTATCGAACCTTCTATCTATTGGCAGTGGCGGCACCAGGGGGGGGGGGGGGGGGCATTTGCCCCCCCCCCAGTCAGAAGCTTTGCCCCCACAGTTGCCCCCCCCCCCAATAATTTTCGGAGTGAAAAAAAATAAAAGGGTGGAAATTTTTTTTTTTTTACTTTGCGCCATTTTTTTTGGTTTTTTTTTGCTTGTCAGGGAATTATGGAGGCAAACTGGGCCCCATAACGCCTTTACTGAGCGTTTTTTGGAAGTTTGGCGAGAATTTTTTTTTTTGTCCCTACGACCCCCTCCCACTGAGCGACTTCTTGAGAAGCTGGCGAGACCAAAAAAATACGGGTCTACATTTTGACTTTCATTTTCCTGCATCCGCCCCTGCCCCCCCCCAACATTTTCTTTTGCCCCCCATTTGCCCCCCCCCCCCCCACTTTAAAAATCCTGGTGCCGCCACTGTCTATTGGGTGTCGGTCTATTGGACCCGCTAACTATCGGACCTTCTAGCTATAGGGTTGTAACCGCTGCTGTGACCAGGACGGTCCAGGATATGCGAATCTCCCATTCCTCAGTAAGACATTAACGTACGCAAAATATTTGCTTTATTTTCAAGGCTTTGGATATTCAATAAGGCAATTAAAGCTAGGACCCCCCATGTATGTATTCTGCTGGCACAAACCGTACTCATGACAGCGTCTAAATTAATTACATGGGCTGAATAAAATGATCTTCTACTGTGCAGGCTCCTTTTACAATCGGAGTTGTTGTTGATGTTGTTTGGTTTTCTTGATAATTAGTCGCTCAACTAGGCCACAATATTTCAAATTAATATTTTAAAAAACACCTTTATACTGTGAGTTTAGTATTGAATCAAGGCAATGTACTTGTAGTATCAAACTAATCTCTGCACTCGCAGTCTAACAATTACGCGGGAAATTGCTCTAATAATTCGGTTATAACGATTATGAGCGGTTACAGCCCTATAGCTAGAAGGTCCGATAGTTAGCGGGTCCGATAGACCGACACCCAATAGATAGAAGGTTCGATAGACCGAATCGATGGAGGGTCCGATAGTCCGAAGGTTCTATAGATCGAATGTCCAGCGGGGTCCGATAGTCAGAAGGTCCGATAGATAGAAGGCTCGATAGACCGAATCGGCAAAAGGGTCCGATAGTCCGAAGGTTCAGTAGGGGTCCGATAGTTAGAAGGTCCGATAGACCGACAATAACGTAAAAAAAGGTAAAATAAGTGGATACAATAAGTTTTAATAGTTTTATCTCATAAAAGGAAAAGGGTAATGCCTTATCTTCTTCTATGTGTATTGTAATAAACTGATGCACTAGGTCTGTAGGCCCACACCCCCCCCCCCCCAACAAAAAAATGGGGAAATTATTTTAAAGTTTTGTTTTATACATTTTCAGCATGTTAAAAGTATTTTTATCAGAGCATCATCATCATCACCGTGGGGAGGGGTTGGTCCACCCATGCAGCTCAGCCCCCGGTTAATTTTGCCACTAAACCGATGTATTGGCAATGGGGAACGCTGACCAATTTTTGAAACATGGAAATCTAATTATATGGTGCACACTAAAGCCCCGAGGCCCATCATGCCCGAATCATTTTTTTCTAGTGGAGCAAGCTGAGGAAAGGGCAGCTTTAAACAAAGAAATCTTATGGGGTGCACACTTTATAGTTGAATTTTCATTAAAAGTAACCAAAGATAAGATTCTGACAACAAAAGATTCTAACCAATAAAAATGAAATTGTTTCAATTATGCCCTAACACCTTCTTGGGAGGGGGGGGGGGGCGTTTCCATTTTTTAAAGGGTTGTCAGGTGATATTTTGATAATTGGAGAATAGTCGGATACCTCACTGCCCGAATATTATGATATTCGGGCTTCTTGTTGCTGCAGGACGTAAGAGGTACTTGCTCCAAGAAACAATCTATGCCTAGTTTCTTGATTGTATGAGCGAGCAAAGCGAGCGAACGAGAGAGAGAGAAAAAAAAAGAAGAAGAATTTTGTATCCTGAGAATATGTTCTAGCGTATTGTTATTCCGTTCTCGTATTGGGAAGAGTCTATTGTCACAGGCCATTATTTCTGAAAATTCATCTCTTTAGCCCCTTTAGGTCAACTTGCTACTCGGTTCCTTTCAGTTATGTTGTAACCTTCTTTGAGTTGAAAAATAGCATAACATTAGCTAGAGATTCAAGATGCAAACCAAATAACTTCCATAAGCATATGACTTAATATAATTGGCATTGGTTTATATACATAAATATGGCGATTATATTAATAACTAATATCAATAATGAAAATATAATGGGCATTGGTAAATAACCCTAATAATGCTAGAGAGGGAAGTTTTTTAATTTTTCTTTTCTTCTCTTTCCTTTCCGATTTCTTCTTTTCTTTTTCTCTTATTTTCCTTTCTTTTCTTTCCTTCTTTCCTTTTCAACCTCTTCCTTTTTTGTTTTTTCTTTGGTTGGAACCATGAAAAGTGGGAGGGGGAGGGTATTCCCGCCCCCCCCCCACCTTTGAAAACATCTGAAAACATAACGCCCCCACCTATTTTTAATCACTTATTTTTTACCACTTTTCATTTTATCCACTATTTACCCTTTTTACGTATTTATTGTCGGTCTATCGAACCTTCTAACTATCGGACCCCTACTGAACCTTCGGACTATCGGACCCTTTTGCTGATTCGGTCTATAGAACCTTCTGTCTATTGGACCCTCATGTACATTCGGACTATCGAACCTTCTATCTATCGGACCTTCTGACTATGGGGCCCGTTGGTCATTCGATCTATAGAACCTTCGGACTATTGGACCCTCCTGCCGATTCGGTCTATAGAACCTTCTGTCTACTGGACCCTCTCGTACATTCGGTCTATCGAACCTTCTATCTATTGGGTGTCGGTCTATCGGACCCGCTAACTATCGGACCTTCTAGCTATAGGGATGACCCCTTATGAGCATGGCTATGATAATGTATTATAGATATTTCTGAGGTTAAGGGATTAAATTCGTATAATGTTATACCGCTGTGGTTGTGGACGTGTCAATGCGAGTATTAATGTAAATTTATTAAAATGATGGAATACTACGATTGTTTAAAGATAACAATTTATGGACAGCCTGTGTCAAAAGATCCATCACATCGTCCTACGGGCCCATTTCACGAAGTGGCACAAAGGCCCAAAATCGCGTACATAGTCAATTTTGAGTTTTCTTCATTTTTACGATCTACTAGCCATGTTCTACCATTTCACTAAATTTCGAGTAATAATTATGTTTATTTATGCAAAAACACGTCGTGCTGAAAGTGACACGAGCCATGAAAATGCAGATTCATAATTTCACGAACCGGCACAAGACGGCGCGCGCACTGCGAACCGTGTGTTTTCGTGCGCGCGCCTCGTTCTTTGTATGTATTATGAAGACGTGCGTGCTTCCTCGAGCTAATCTTATACTTTCATTTTCGGCTTGTTCATAAAAAAAATCCCAATGACCCAGAACCACAGTGTTTGTATCAGGCTGGCCCTCCAAAAATCTCTCAAAGCAAATATGAAGATTTGCTAACTCTCTGTTCTGGACGCATCCCCGTCATCAATCATCCAGATAACCAAGCATTTTACCGCCAGCTTCTGCACTAAACAGGTGGTATTGTAGCAACTTCACTCATCATTTGTTTACATTAGACAGGACTGATCAAAGCTTGATCATAGTTTGTTTATGTGGATCAGCTGGTTAAAGTTCATTCAACTGCTCACTTCCTCACTGGACAATACCAAAGACCTTCTTCTTATTCAACTCCTGCACTCAGCATTCATCTTTTGTTCTCCACTACACCAGGCAAGGCACACTACACAATTGTTCTACATTCTTCATTGCTTCACTCCCTAATAATAGACCTTGTTTTTGTTGCCTGGATACAAATCTTCCAATGACATGAGTTTACTGAGCACATGGACTTTTAGCTTTTCACTTAGTAGGAAATTTTCATCTAGAGAACACGTTCTTTTTCTACTGAGTCACACATTCACAACCTAGTAGGACTACCAACATTTGGACATCGCATCTTCATTTACTCATCCATTTTCTTTATCTGGCAAACAGCAAATTTGACTCTTATTTTATCAACATTAGACAACAGTGATCTACATTCTTTTCGCTTGTGCTGGCCGCGGGGCCAGTGCAGTATTTGTAAATAGAGCTCTTTCGCGATCGCGAATATTCAGGATTTTGTTTCGCCAACTCTTGCCTACAACTATTACATATAATCTGCATTATTGCATTCACTGACAGCACAAGAAGGAACATCATTGGTGAGTAGGAAACCACAAACAACTGTTTCCTACAGTATTCATGTGCACTTATCTGGTGTGATTTATTTTCACGCACATCGTATTTATTGTTGTTCATGGATTTATTTCATTTCCAAGCAGATAAAATACAAACGTAAAGTATATACAAAATATAATTGAATAGAAAACAAAGTCACATCACAAGACAATATAATCAATTCAATCATAAAAGGAATGAAAAAAGAGAACTTAAGAAAAGCCACTGCGAAGGCTTTGTGGAAATAATGTTCCCTTAAATAAATTGTGATAAGATAATATAATGTGAGATTACACAATATGCGATTAAACAATCTGCAATAACTAATACATAAGAATATACAACAATATTAAGCCAAAATGGCAAGAATTACAATACTAATCAGAGTGATTAATGTGTGAGACTAAGATGTAAGCATTTAGTCATACATATAGAATAAAGATGCAGTTTGAGTTTTCTTTTAAACAATGACAGATTATTATATGAATGGACATTTTTAGGAAGAGAGTTCCAGACCTGAGGTAGGGTATGCCGTACTGTCCTCTTTGAGAATGACGTTGATACTTTACTTTTTAATACTACTGGTATGGGCATCCCACTTCTTTCAAAATTCCCCGAAAAATTAACAACATTTACTTTTGATATTGGAATTGTATCAATTATAAGGAAGATATTCTCAACAGTCCATATATCATGACAGTTATTATGAAAGATAGAACATTTTTGGGGGGAGATTAAGAATTATAATTTGTTTGCTCTGAAGCATTTAGAGATATATTGTAACTTTTAGAGATATATAGTATGTTGAGAGATATCTTGTATGTTGTATATGCTGTATATGTTGTATTACCTTATAATTAACTTGCGTAAGAAATTGTATTTGTGATGTAGATATTTCCAACTAGAGCGTTGAGGTGATGATGATTTTCAGATCTTTTGTGGTAATATAAGTCACAAAGATATTTGTATAATAGTAATTCTGATTTGTTGATTACAAGAAAGATTGACTAAAATCAACTCACATCTCTGAGAACTTGTGCCAACATTGAAAGGGGTGGGGTGACTAATGTATGTATTCACAGACATTTACTAAGATGCTGGCGTATTTGTCCGCACTAACACTTCAATCTTTTCTTTAAAGTAGAACACTCAAGAAAATCACAAATATGGCAATTAATGTATCACTAGAAATTGGGAAGCTTACAGATGGCAATCGTATAAGTTTTATGTCAACTGCGTATATGATGATTATAAAAACAACATAAATAAAAGCTCTTCTCAGCATGTGGAATATCCGATGATTCGCCAGAAATATAGCGATGTTTTGATGTCGTCATACGAGGGATCGATCCTGCTTAAGCAGACGACGTCCTATAATGAATGAACGTAATTGCAATGCAATTATTTATCAAATTACACTACTCAAAAAAAGTTAAGGACCACTTTTTAATGTGTGTATACAATTTTCAAACCGGGTGTTGTATTTCTAGAAATACCCGAATATGGCTGTCTTGAATCTCCTCAAACACCCTGTAACAATTTCACACATGGGTGGTTTCAGTTGTTGCATGATGTCTCTCGCATTATTGCATATCCTGAAAAGTGGGCCCATTGTGAAGTGGTACAAATGTGGATTCAAATGCATTTTCTGTCTTTAGTCTCTACAATCAACAAATTGCTGACAACAGCAATGCCAAGATACAGCTGTCCAGAATGCCATCAAACACAATGACATCAATTTCACACATGCAGTTCTTTCATGATGTCTCTGGCATCATTGCAGTGGGCCATAAGACAAGTGTCTTCCAAAGCATTTTCTGTCTTTAGTCTGTACAATCAACAACTTGCCTACAACAGCAATGCCAAGACACCACCTAAGTGAAACAGATGTAGCCAGAGCCCTAGGGATGCTGGAAGCTGGCCTCAGTCAGCGAAGAGTAGCCAGAATGATGGGCGTGTCACACAGTGTCATTAGCAGAGCAAATCAAAGACACCGAGAGACAGGGCTATACTCCGAGAGACCCCGCAGTGGCCGACCAGTTTCGACAACCCCTAGAGATGATCGCTACTTGACGAATCTCAGCCTCCGCAACCGCTTTCACAGTGCACGCCGCCTCAACAATGACTTCGCTGCAGCAACTGGAGTGATTGTTTCCACTCAAACAATCCGTAACCGACTTCACAGAGCCAATATGCATGCCAGACGGCCAGCTCAGTGTGTCCCACTCACCCCTGCTCACAGAAGAATTCGTCTCAACTGGGCCCGGGAGCATGTCAGATGGACCAGACAGCAATGGCGTAGAGTTCTGTTCACAGATGAGAGCAGATTTTCCCTTGACCACAATGATGGACGTTCGAGAGTCTGGAGGCGACCAGGAGAGAGATTTGCAGACCCCTGTATTGCAGAACATGACCGTTATGGGGGAGGCAGCGTCATGGTGTGGGGAGGCATCACCTACGCCAACCGTACTCGTCTCTACGTGGTCCCAGGGGGAGCAATGACAGGAGTGAGGTACAGGGATGAGGTCCTTGAACCTATAGTGGTGCCATTTGCAGAAAATGTGGGACAAAACATCATTTTCATGGATGACAATGCCCGTGCCCACCGAGCTAGGGTGGTGACCGAGTTCCTTGAGGGCCAGGGGATTGAGCGTATGGAGTGGCCAGCGAGGTCCCCGGACTTAAACCCGATAGAGCACGTCTGGGACATGATGGGGAGGAGTCTCCAGCAGCTCGAAGCCCATCCACTTGGACTGCAGCAGCTGGGTGTGGCTCTGGAGGCTGCATGGGATGCACTGGACGTCAGAGACATCAATCGCCTCATCAGCTCCATGAGACAGCGCTGTGAAGCCGTTATTGCTGCAGGAGGTGGTCACACTCGTTACTGAACTGCCTGAAAGACACTCAGACATTCGTTTTTACCACTTCATGTCGGTAGCTGATACCCCTCGGGGCCCACTTTTCAGGATGTGCAGTGATGCGAGAGACATTGTGCAACAACTGAAACCACCCATGCGTGAAATTGATTACAGCGTGTTTAAGGACATTTAGGACAGTTGTACTGAGGTATTTCCAGAAATAAAACACCTTGTATAAAATCTTTATGTACGTTTTAAAAAGTGGTCCTTAACTTTTTTTGAGTAGTGTATAAAGAGTTTGGTACATTTAAACATGACCTTATTTCACACCATTCTAAAAGGGAAAGTGAACTGATTCTGATAACTAAAACCGTTTGATTGTAAATACACAGGAGAAGGGTCAATGATCAATGAAATAAACCCCATTTTCAAATTGAAAAGCCCTGCGAATAATAGCTGGATGGTATTCGTTCCCTCTTGAAACGCCGAACATGCACCGGTGCAAGCAGCTGAAAATACAATGGCGTCTTATTTTGTTTACAAGTGACTGATTCCTTTATTTTTTTAACGCTGCATTTTTCATCAAAATAATACCATACACGAAGTTAAGAGTGAGGCAACAGACTAACATTAAGACTGACGCTAGTCAAGTAAGAGAAATAAGTGAAGAGGAGATGACAAAACAGGCACTGAAAAATGTGTATAATGTTATGGGACATCGTCTGCTTAGACAGGACTCGCCCCTCTTGTGTCGTCACACATCTCAGCAGCGTTCAAGGAGCTTTTCAGCTGCTATATCGGGGGCTGTATTTTACCGTTTTATAATTGATAATAATCATTAATTCAAATGTTTCCAAGCTTTAAATTTGGATAACCTTGTTTAATTTATGCCATCTATGCAATAATAAGTATTAAGCCAATATTTAAAATCATTAGTGTTCTACTTTAAGTTGAAGCTTAGCTTATAGTAGAGATATGGTAGATGTAAGTAGTAACGACGAACTCATAATTATATTTTGTTAAGCAAATCTTCACGATGACTGTGCATTATTTTTAATTTATGAAGGAAGCATGTTTTAGGTATATAGATTTTTTCAATAAATTTAACTTTATCAATTAACATGATTTTGTATTTTTTTTTCTGATTTTGAAATGGTTGATAACCTTGAGTACAGAATAATTGTGTAAATTTTTTTTTTTACATTCTCTTTATAATTTGATATAGAAAACTCTCACCAATTATCTCTTATCTGTTTTCATACAGTTGCTGTGGTCAATCATTTTCCACTGTCATAATGTATAATATTCACCATTACCAGTTTATAGTAGTGGTATATAGTGAATAGTAATGCAAGTCTGAGAGTAAATTTTCCTCATATTTTGTCCCTGCAGAAGTATATGAGGTAATTGCTAATTGTAATTTGTTCGCTAGTAGCATTCTCTTGCTGACCTACAATGTGTCATTCAGAAATGTTATAAGTACGTTTGACAATGATGAAAACAAGTTGGATCTTCCAAAAAGTATATAACGGCTTTAAATATTTTATTCACTGACATAATTCGTATGAAGTTTAATGAAATCAAATAGAAAGCAAGTGTTTCAGTAAAAACCTTCATGATAGTAGTTCAAAACATATTCACAAATGTCTACTAAAAAGGACGGCACATGCAGTCCAAATCTTATGTGTTCAAACTGTAAGCACATTTGTAAGACAATGCTTAATACTGTGGTAAATTATTGATTTTTTTTGACGTTGTGCTTTAAAAATTAACTTTCCAAGTTAAAACTATTCAGTAAAAACCGTGAATCAACTTTAAATTCATAATATCAATATAATATTAGTAAAAATCTGTAATTAATTTGAAACTCATAATGTATTACAAATGAGTGCAGATGCAGAGTAGTGGTAACTGCTATTTTGTGTACGAAATATTAGCATGTGTAAAAATAATGATAATGTGTTGAATTATTTAATTACCCTTTTCAATTATTACTCTTCACTGATTTTTGTACTTTCAAAATGAATTTTTTTGTCGAATTTTAAATTATTCAATAAAACCTAGAATAATAGTTGAAGTCAAAATATTTATGTATTTAGAAATGCATGCACTTGTGTTCGAAATGTAAGCACACGAGATGAGGCTCGGTGAAAAATTAAAAGAGAGAGGGAGAGAGAGAGAGAGAGAGAGTAATACTGGGATTGAAAATTAATGATGAAGCATGATAAAATGAGAAGTTAGAGAAAGGATAAATGCAGTGTGCTTCATTGTGCAAAGCAATACTAATACCAAAAGGTGGGGAGTGATTTGATCAAATTGGAGAAAGGAAATTCTCTTCTTTCGTTTTTTGTACAATTTGTTATATATTATTCAAAAAGCACCAACCAAACAAGTATTTCTAAACCTCCCATCTTATATTGCTGTTTTTACTCGAGAATAAACAGCGCACACCATGCGCGCGTCCAATTGTGCCATTTCGTGAACTAAATCGCGCAGCGGATTACGCGTATGATTTCGTTCACGAAATGACACCAACGTTTGAATCCTTCCAGTATTCAGGTTTTGTCTTCTTTAAAAAAAAAATGTATGTGAACAGTTAGTTGAAATTCCACTCCTTCGTTCCATGTACAATTTATTATATCTAATTCCGAAAACCACATCAAATTTAATGGTTTCCCAAATAATATCTCATCAATTGCGTTTTAACTCGCGAATAAACAGCGCACACCATGCACGCGTCCAATTGTGCCATTTCGTGAACTAAATCGCGCAGCGGATTACGCGTATGATTTCGTTCACGAAATGACACCAACGTTTGAATCCTTCCAGTATTCAGGTTTTGTCTTCTTTAAAAAAAAAATGTATGTGAACAGTTAGTTGAAATTCCCCTCCTTCGTTCCATGTACAATTTATTATATCTAATTCCGAAAACCACATCAAATTTAATGGTTTCCCAAATAATATCTCATCAATTGCGTTTTAACTCGCGAATAAACAGCGCACACCATGCACGCGTCCAATTGTGCCACTTCGTGAACTAAATCGCGCAGCGGATTACGCGTATGATTTCGTTCACGAAATGACACGAATGTTTGAGTCCTTCCAGTATTCATGTTTTGTCTTCTTTTTTAAAGTATTCTATGTGATTAGTTAGTGGAAATTCTGCTCTTTCGTTTCATGTACAATTTATTATATCTAATTCCAGAAAATCCTCCATATTAATAGCTTTAAAGATTACAAATCTTTAATCGCGATTTTCTCAGAACGCACTTTTCGTGATCCGCGCGCACTTGTGCCACTTCGTCAAAAGAGCGACCACATTTTCGCCCTACGGGCACAAGATATGGGACATAGATCTTGTACATATACACATGATAGACAGAATGAAGGTGAATACGACATATTTCCTTGTTCTAGGTGTATATGTAAGAATGACTGAGCTTTGCTCTAAATGATGATCTTTATGATTCTTATTGAACATATAATGTACGATATACACGTACTGTTGTTCAGACATTGTAGCAAACAAAAATACTTTGATCTGCATTTGTATAATGTCACAACCGATGTATACCGTTCGATCATTTGTTACATTCCATTTTTTTGTTTCCACAGCCAACAGAGAGACTATCCAACCTTGGTAATAACACGAATAAGATGATATGTGCTAAAGCAGAAAAGTAAGAAAAACAGGATGGTGAAAGTTTGAAATATATTGCAAGAAGAATGAGAACATTACCGATGTTTGAAAATAATATCACTACATCTATGCGAATCTCAAATTGGCAATTTGGTGAGTCGATTATGACATACTTGCGGACAATTCTCCCGTTTGTCGTACACAAAAATATATTATTTTATTTATGTATTATTTATTTCCGTTTTATTTACACAGGGGAGCCCTTTCAGTTGTGAAACTGATTTGCAAAGGGGCCCTGCAGGTTTTTGGCGAAGCCCCTTTACCCTCGGGGAAGTACTCAAAAGAATGTTGTTATAGGTCCTCAGGAAAGAAAAATGTCATACTGAGTAATACATTTTGAAAAAAAGATGATTTTTTAGTCATTTTATCTGTTGGAGCAAATGGGGAAGGCACATCACAGTGACAGTTATTCGGATAATTTGAAATTCCCATATGTATAGTGATTACAACTTTTAAAAAATATGCTTGTACAATTTCTTTCAAATTTTCAGCAATCTGCTTCTCTGATTTCAGAGCAACTTGCCATTAAGGTTGGATTTCCCTTTGATAACAATAATCGTGACTGCACAATATGTATACTTGGAATAATCTTATGCTTATTAACAATGATGGGGCTTCGAAGCGCGGAATGCGTTCTATTTTCTCTGTTTTAGTGCCTCCCCGAATACCTCTTGACAACAGAATTTCGAAAATTTAGTGTAAATATTGAACACTAAACACCAAGTTCATGCAGGGCAAACTTACTTCTTGTGATGGTTCTTTACGTCGTGTCAAGTGTTTGTTCAACAAATATTTAACTTGCTTTTCATGTTCTATTATTTCTTAAGTTCGATTTACATATTTGGTAAATAACAAAGTTCTTCTCTACAAAGATGATTTTACAGCCACCCCTTACATTCGTGGGTGTGTGTGTGTGGTGGGGGTGCATCTCCTTTTTATCGCTATTTACGCCCCTGTTGAATCAGGAATCATTCCCCCTTTATGAATGAACGGTGGAAGGGTAAACAGTACCATCCATTGTCAAGTGTTCTTCCTTACCAGTAGGATCATTCTAACATATAATTAATGTCAATATTAGCAAAGGCCTTTGTAAAATGATTTGAATAGTGCTTTGTAAAATGATTTGAATAGTGGTTTAATCCATTGGTGGGTGGGCCTGAGAAAACAAAAGATAGGACTACGATTAGATTTGATTTTCGTCAATTTCCATGTTATCAAAAGGCATGTATATTAATTTTCATTGTAGATATATATGACTCCACATTTGAACAGACATATATAATAACTTGTTGATTCGTGTGCTGAATATTGCTTGCGTATATTCATTTGACAAAGAAATATCGTTTACAAAAGAATGGTACATTCTAAAAGCGGAAGTAGTACTTAATTTGTTCGCAGTATGTTAAGTTATAAGCTGATATTTTCTAAACATTAATGGGAATTAGTATATTAACTTAATAATAGCCTTCTGTTGAAATCAAGTACGCTGGTGAGTACTAAATGGTCATTTACATTGATGTGCATTATGGTGTGATGTCCATTACGTTTATCTGACCAAAGTAGAAAAAGGCATTTTATTATCATTTATGATATGATATGATTTAGCAAACTATCACGGTCTAAGGTGTATGCCAGAGGCAAAGGCTGAGATTGATGAACGGGTCCGCTCGTTATTCATCAGGACAGCTATTCATAGAAAACCGCTATTCATTTAACACGAGTTATGAATAGCGGTCCTTATGAATAGTTATGAATAGTGGTCTTTATGAATGGAGGTCTTTATGAATAGCCAGGTAAATTGTCGATGGTTTGCTCGTTATTTAGATGGACCGCTATTCATTTAGTCACGCGTTATGGACAGCGGTCGTTAAGAATAAGTGGTTCTTATGAATAGCAGTCCTCATGACTAGCGAGGTAACCCCGCCATGAATGCCATTGCCACCACCCTCTGCTTTTTGGAAACAGAAGATTGAGAAGAACTGTTTGCCTATAGCAGTTTCATGGGCAATAAGTTGCTGAATATTGCTTTAATAGTTTTTATAGTCCCATGTATATTATTGCGGAATGATTTTTATGCTATATAAATACTAAAAGGTTTATCCAGATTCATTTGAAATGATTGAAAATATATTTCGGTCATGCATTTACAATGCAGACCTATTTTACAAGGCACGCATATTCTTTTTCTATACCTCTTTCATACTTAAAGCTCATAATAAGTCCGGATCCCAAAGATAACTCTTCACTCTTAGTACAATCCGGATTTCTAAACAAACTGGTTATTTGATTAGAATTAACGTCATTCCTATTCTATTAAATAAAACTACAAGTATTTAATGCGAGTTATTGTCATGTACGGGGATGAAGGTAACGAAATAAAAATCATATCGACCGATTAGATGAATGTTAGATGCTGAAAGAAAGAGGTTGTATTTTTTCCTTTCTCTTCCTTTCCATCACTCTCTCCCTCCCTGTCTGTTTAACTGTCTGTTTCTCTATCTGTCTGTCTGTCTCTCTCCCGCTACATCCTTCTCCCTCTCTGTCTATCAATTTTATTTTTCTCGTTTCAAGGTTTCAAGGTTTCAAGGTTCATTTCAAAATAACCCATATATAAATGGTTATTTTTCAACAGATTTTTGAAAATATCACCGTCTATACATTATGAATTAAGATAACAGGAATGTGGAACAATTTCAACATTTTCGTAAAACCAATTTTGATTACGAGGATACCATATTCTTTGTATATACATGTATATATATATATTTATGTTTGTTCTTATTTTTTTTTTGGTTATGAGTTTATTTTCATGATTTTGTTGGCTATTATTGTTACTTACTATTGCTATCAGGGCCTCATGGAAGACCACCAATATTGGTGATAATGAGTCACCCTGTATAAATATCAGAAATAAATAAATAAATAAATAAATAAATAAATAAATAAGGTTTCTTTATTTTTTCCACATGTTTTTTCAGTGTTTTACATATACACAAATTTATATTACATAATATCAAACAAAATTACGATAAGAAGTGTTTACATGAATGGAAATATTTTTAAAACAATTATACTATCATAATTTCGGTGATATCAGGCATAGTAAAGAAACAAAAGTGGAGGAGTCTATTAAAAAGCACAGCTTGTATTTTATAGACCCCTTTGTGAGAAAAAATATACTTACAAATGCTCTAAGTTTATGGAAATAATTACGAAATATATATACTTTGCACTATCCCCCCCCCCTTACACTACAAAACAGAATAATTGTGACAGTAATATGTGTAGAAATAAATATATTGGAAATGATAACAGGCGATGACTTCAGTAGGAGAGAAGAAAGAGAGAGAGAGAGAGAGAGAGACAGACAGATAGAGAAGGAAGATGAAGAAGGAAGATGAAGGATGGGGACGTTATACATTTTAATCCTTTCTGCAATGATGTTCTTTTCATTCCAGCTCAATTTTTGGTTCGAAATGAATTTTCCCTGTTATTTTTTACCATTTAGCAGTTACATGTATATCTATTCAGCAGGAATTTTTTTAGTCTACGTTTAAATGAAAAAATGGTGGGAGCTGATTTAATAGTATTATTTAAGGAGTTCCACATCAGTGGATAAGTCCCCGGACTGTGAACCACGAGGTCCGGGGTTCGAATCCCACCGCAGCACTAGCGTCCTTTGGGAAGACGTTAATCTACATTTGCCACTCTCCACCCAGGTGTTAAATGGGTACCCGGTAGGATGGCGAAAGGTAATGTCCTTTGCTTAGCATGTGTGCGCTTTACAGCGACTGGCTGGAATGCTCCCCAGGGAGTGGAGAATGTGCATACACTGTGTGCGGGCGTGCCAGAATCCAATGACCGGGGGTAATAATATATACCTATCTATACAGCGCCATGAGCGTCGAAAGGCGGACCTGTGCGCTATACAAGTAGCCACTATTATTATTATTATTATTAGAACTGTGGTCCGATATATATAAAAGTCTTTTGTGCAGTAGCTGTCCTGGTCATTGGTAGATGTAGCATATTTGATTGTCTCTATCTCTATCCGTTTGTATGTCTCTTACTCTACCTCTGTCTCTGCCTTTGCTTTCGCCACTCTCTCATAGACATTCTGTGTTTTTATCTGTCTCTGTCTCTTCAAATTTTCTTTTCCCTTTCTTCTTGGACTTTCCAATCTATACGAACACTGACGGCTTATGTGGTTTGCAATAATTATTATGTATCATACGTCATAAAATATAAAATTATATTCGTGAAAATATATTCATATTTTGTAGGGCCTTGTATATTCAGCATATTTTTGTATATCCCATGTTGATTAGCCTGTGCTGCAGTTAGCTCATATGCCAATAAATATGAAGTAATAAATACAAATGAAACTGGGACTTGATAATATATAAGATAGGGTATACAAAATAACCTGCCTGGAGATACTTGAGTTAAATCTATGGATACGAGATGACTTGCGACGACTAGACACCACTGGTTTATCAATGTAGTGTGAGTTGGGGAAATTGGGTAAACGCGATCGAAATCGGCAGGAAAAATCCGGATAACAACAAACGCTGGGAACCGACAAAATACGTTCGGATCATTTGTTCGGACTATTTCATAATAGGTACATATCTTGCTGATATTTAGCTTCGGTCTTATATATAAATATGTATATATATATATTACCAATAAATCTATAGAAATTTCAATGTGTCATGGGAACCAAAAACAAAAACTTGCTCATGCAGCTGTACCATTACGGTATGGGACTTTGTACAGTCCCACCTACTCAGTTTTGTGAAAGTTTTGTTTAGATATTTTGTTAATTCCCTGAATATGACATCAACCACTCCTACAGGTATGAGGTCATCCTGTCAGGAGTGAATTTCCGATGATGTTCGCTGTGCGAGAGTCGTTCTAAGTGCATAGAAATGAAATGCAATGGATTTACTGCACGCAAATGCGGGTGTTACTAGGGTTGTCGTTAGGAAGATGACGTCACGCCGGAACGCAGAATAATAAGCTACATAAGAAAAGAGCAATGTAAAAGAACAAGTTTCTACGTCAATGAAAATACCTAATATACTATGTTATTACAATAATTTTTATCATGATAAAGAAAGTTTAATTAAGATGACAGAAACAGATGGGATTTCAGGAGACTCTTGAATACTGCACTGTAGGAGCATCTCGCATGTTCTGTGGCAGACTGTTCCACAGGGTTGGAGCTATCACGCGGAAACTGCGTTGTCCATAATATGTATTGGACCGGGGAACCTGAAGAAGATTTCGCTGTTGTGATCTGAGGGCGCGTGTCTGGATGTAAGGCAGATTAGGTCCTGGATGTAGGATGGAGCTGTACCTCGCAAAGATTTGAACGTCAGAAGGAGGATTTGAACTGTATGTGTTTATGGATAGGTAGCCAGTGAAGGTTATGAAGGATGGGGTGATGTGCTCATGACGTCGAGATCTCGTAATGATTCTGGTAGCGGTGTTCTGAATACGCTGGATCTTGCAGACATCCTTGTGTGGTAAGAAGGACGTTACATGAATCAAGTCTTGATGTCACAAATTCATGAACGAGTGTCAGAGTTGTTTTCCGGTCCAGATAGGTACGTATCTGACCTATTTTCCAAATGGCCGCCGTAGCTGACCGACACAACCTGGACACATGTGAAGTCATCGTCAGATGATCATCCAAGATATCTGCAAGGTTCCTTGCTTCAGGGGAGGTATGATGCTGGTCTCTCCGACAACGACGACTGGTGAGATGATGCCCTTGTTCCTATAGGAACTTCGACGTAAATCAATTACTCTAGTAGCTGTCGGCCTATTATGACGTCATGAAACGCCATAATACAGCCAGCAAGCAGAAACACAAACATGCCTCTGCCGGGGTAGCCAGAGCGCGTAATATCACTTGCAACATTGGTGTTTCGACTGGTTGATGATGAAGACGGCGTCAATATGTACAATTCTTCCTTCACAAATTATCACTTTTTTCTCTGTTTGGTTTTTTGTTAAACCCAAATTGATTTTATCACAAAATTAACATGTATATCAATTCCTTATGCCCATAATATTCAGAAAAAAGGTGTGACCATATATTTGTTGTATTATGCCTATTACATGCCCAAAATATGCTAATTATTGAAATTCATCGACATCCAAAATGGCTGCCAAAATTGCCTTTGTAGTATTCCATTCCTATAGTGATGGGAACATAAAACCGCATAAATTAGAAACTTAAGGCATTACACAAACAAACTCGGTTAAAGAATATATCTCTGGGGGTACCTACGGTGCCCCTTTTCCTACTAAAATTATCAGCCACATCGTTCAGTGGAGCAACCATGATACCACCAAGTATATTTATATTCTATTCATGGGGTTTATTTTATCTACCTTCACTATGATTTAACAGATGTATTAGAAGAAGCTTGCAATTTTGGAAATTTCTTCAGGCATGGCACAAAAACGGATGGGAACGTTACTGTTCTATCTACTTCTTGTCTTTCCGTCGAGTCACTCAGCTCCTCTCTCCTCTTACCTGGTATCATCATTTACCAGTCATGACCACACCCTACCATTCAACCACATCACCATTAACAACATCACTGGAGATGTCTATATTGGAGCACGAGAGAGACTTTATCAACTCCACTCAGACCTGACTCTCAAACACACAGTGAAGATTGGAACGTGTCTTGATCCAAACAGGGACAGAAGCAATGATAATAAACTTCTTCTTGTAGTTCCATCACCTAACTATAAGCTCATCACTTGCGGAGGCTGTGACGGTTACTGTGAGACTAGGAGCTTGACTAATATATCACATGATGTAGTAAGACACGACTATTACACGTGGCAGCAAATTGTAACAAGAGAAGATGTACCCACTGTTGGAGCTGTTGTTTTAGGTGCTGACTTTGTATGGAATGGTGCTGGTACTCTAGATGAGGCGTTTTACTTATTCACAGGAGTCAGTAGAAACGACCTCCCCTTTATCTCAAAGCACAACCTAGTATATCTGGATAGAACACAAAGCGTACAACCCTCTTCCCAAGAGAACCTATTCAGACATGTGATTGCTTATGAGGAGTATCTTTATTATTTCATGTCTCGCATAGGCAATGTGTGTTTGGGACGTCTCTGTCGTAATTCGTTAGATAGTGATTTTGCATCTTACACAGAGATAAGACTTCAGTGTGGATCTCATGATATGATCCATTCTGCTCATATCGGACCAGCAGGATCCCAGCTAGCTGACTCATTGAGTATCAACAGTACTGATGCCATATTGTATGCTGTGTTTTCAAGTGCGAGTTCATCTGCCCTGTGTGTCTATAAGATGAGTGATGTCCAGCAGAGCTTTGAAGGTGCTGTGTTGGGGTGTATTCAGGGAGACACAAGCAAGGGAACACGAAACGATTACCTAGATTACAGCATGTGCAATTCAGTAAGTAAATACAAATATTTGCCAAGAATAATCATAGATATTTCTCAACAAGGATCTCGGTCAAAATGAACAATTATGATCATTATGTGCCAGTTTTTGTTGTTTTAATTTTCTGTTATTTACGCCTGTGCGGTTACATCTGTAAAGGTAGAATCTGTATGTCGTCAAGTCATTTATTTTCATTAGCTCTGAAAATATTCGCTTTTGGCAGGTAATTTTAAGATGGAACCTATCTGCAAATAGAAATGAATCATAGACATTTTAGATTCTTAGAACAAAATAATTAAGTTAAAGGGTTGTGTATCATACGTGGTTGAAAAAATGACACCAATGCAACAATGGACACATCACATCTCTATATTTGCATCTGCACTTACCTCTGTATCCAGTCAGATATCATGCCACTGTTGGTGTTCAAAGCTGCCAATTGTAGTTACTACCCAGGTCGAAATTCCCATAGAAACCAGTAGAAACCAGTAGTGACCGTCTACTGGTTTCTATTGTGTTTTTAAAGACCAGTAGAGACTATTGGTGATCCAGTGAAAACTGTTAAAAGCCATTAGAGTCAATTGGTTGAGGAGACAAGTAAAGACCAATAAAAACCAGTTGCATTTAATGGTTTTCAGCAAGTTGGGTACAAACCACTAGAAACCAGTAAAGTCTAATGGTTCTGAAGACCATTAAATACCATTAGAAACTAGTCAAGTCTAATGGTTTCAGCAGGGTGTTAAAAAAAAATAAGTCAAACCAGTAGAAAACAGTAAAGTCTAATGGTTCTGAAGACCAGTAAATACCATTAGAAATCAATCAACTCTAATGGTTTCAGCAGGGTGTTAAAAAAACTAAGTCAAACCAGTAGAAAACAGTAAAGTCTAATGGTTCTAAAGACCAGTAAATACCATTAGAAACCAGTCAAGACTAATGGTTTATACAGGGTGTTAAAAACACTAAGTCAAACCAGTATAAACCACTAGAAACCAGTAAAGTCTAATCGTTCTGAAGACCATTAAATACCATTAGAAACCAGTCAAGTCAAATGGTTTCAGCAGGGTGTTAAAAAACTAAGTCAAACCAGTAAAAAAACAGTACAAACCAGTAGGAAATTGTATTGAAACCAATAGCAGACCAGTAGGATTTTGTACTGGAACCATTATGAGATAAGTAGGAATCCAGTAGAAATCCTGGCTGAAACCATTAGAAATTTCTACTGGAAATCCTAATGGCTTTAGAAGTGATTCCTACTGGTCTCCTAATGGTTCTAGTAGGTTTACAGTAGAATTCCTGGATGATACCATTAGAAATTTCTACTGGAATCCTAATGTATTTAGAAGTGATTCCTTCTGGTCTCCGAATGGTCCTAGTAGGTTTTTCTACTATTTTCTATTGGTTCCAGTAGAAACTTATACTGGTTTTCTACTGGTTTGTAATGGTCCCAGTAGAGATTTCTACTGGTTTTCTAATGGAGCCATTAAAAATAATTCTACTGGTTTCTACTGGTTAGGGGGTCCACTTTCCATATTCAAACCAGTAGATATTGACCAGTAAAAACAGTACAAACCAATAAGTAATTGACCAGTAGAAACCAGTAGAAATTTTCTACTGGTTTTTCTATGGGATTTTCGACCTGGGTAGTTGTTAGAAAAAATGACACTTTTAAAAACTCGTATCAGACTGGTTTCACATTGTAAATTTGAGGGTATACAATTTATTTGGAAAAGTTCTGTGAAATGAAATATCCTTTATGAATATTCTTAAAATAATACTGAATATTTAATTAGATTTTCACCTCTTTAAAAATCAAGGTCAAACAAATTGGTGTGTCAGTTATATAATTCTGAGCACAACAACACCATTGTACATCCCACCTGTCGTTTCTGCCAAACTTTGGCTCCTCGTTGTCATTAATTATTCATGAGTCTGGGTTAAATGAGGGGCTCTAAAACTTCAGCTGCGATGCACAACGGCAATTGTTCTGTTCTGAATGAATTACTGATACACACAGTGCTAAAATTATTCCAGAATTTATTATGTGATTTGTGCATAATTCCAAAAGTGGAGGAGAGTAGGCTTTGTATCGCCATACCTACACCTAAAATGTATTGTTTACCAAGCAGCAGCAACAAAAAAAAAAAAGGTAGATATTCCTAGACTTAATTTCTATCACATAAATTGGGATGTGAAATTCTACGCAAAGGTCGCTAAGATCATTCCAGAGTTTATTAACGACTTGACAGGAAAAGAAAAGAATGATGTACTGAGGTTTCGGGTGACCTTTTGCAAATTAAAATGAACGCTCTCTTATTGTTACTTTGTGAATACGGCAGAGCCAAACTTTGGTAGGAATCAAATCATTAAGGACTTAACATTGCAAATCACGTATCTTTTTATCTATAGTAATACGAAAAGGAAGAGTTAGCATTTTTGTTATCTGTTGATAATTTAATTTATACGTGTGAATAAATCTGATATTAATGGATTGTTTTTCTTCCGAAAAAAATGAATAATAAAATTCTTTGGAAAATCGACTGCTTCCCTGGGAATGCCATCGTTAGTTACAATTGGGAGTGATCATATTGGTTTGACAAGAGGGTAAAAGTTTTGTTGAAGAAGAAAAAAAAATCCATATTGGTGCATTTTCTTGTAGCAGTCAGGAAGTTAAAAATATTATAAAATGTTAATGTCTTTCATTTGGTGTCTTTCCAACGTAATGTCCCTCTAAATTCAAGTAACATAATGCACTACCTTTACAAATCCTTTTTCTTTCATACGGGATTTAAAATTGATCTTGTAATATACATTTATTATTCTTAAGTTATTTGGTCTGGTATTTGAATATTTTTCTGCGTCACTATACTCCAATTAGTCATAACTTCTTTAAAGCAGATAACCGGAGAAAATGTCCCATAAAATAAGAAATAGCACAAATTATACATTTTTGGAAAGCTAATCCCCCAAAGAATACGATGAAATTAAATTTTAGAGATGTAAGCTTGTTCAAAAAGATTATCAGGACTTTTTTTCAAGACCCCTGACAGGGTCTCAGATGAGCCACGAAAGCGAGAATTCTTGCACTAGAAAAATGACGTCATTCTCGGGACAGCTAGCTTACGGTATACGACTTGACTGTACTGTAGCTGTATGAATCGTATATGTGTGTGTGGCTGCTGCAGAGATTCCCCCAGTGATTGACGGAATGACGGTGTGATTCCAGGTTCTAACATCTGAATCAGGGCCAAAATCAGACATTTTGTCGACAAGATTTTCAAAGATTGGAGGAAATCAGTAGCTTACCTCGAACCGTAAACGTTATGTGCGCGCGCTGTATTGACCTGATCGTGAGCTAGCTAGAAGCAAGCAAGTGTGTCCCGAGTATTACGTCACATTTCCAAGGTTGAAAAAGAAACTGCTCGCGGGGCGAAAATATGCGAATATTTTGGAACACATTTGAAACAGAATAATATTAATTTATGAAAACCTATTGATTTCGAATGTTGATGGAATGTTTTAGGGCATCTTCCCCTTTCCGTTGATACCAAATTTATAGCATTTTGATTTGTCTGTACATCTCCGAGTAACACCTTTAAACCATTCAGGGATTACAAGATTAAAACTATTCAGGTCATAGTAAAATATAAAGTCTTCACCAACACTTTGCAGCAAAGCGGGAATAGCTATCCATCCTTTTGACTGAGATGTAAAATTCCATTTATCAATGAAAAAAGAATGGTTGATGAAATTATCTTTGTTGTTGCTGTTTGTTTGGTGTTTGATGGCGCTGTTCAATATGCTGTCATCTCCCTGTTTACCTATACCGTGCGGTTCCCCTCTTTTCTTCATCCATGCATCGACGATAACCTGAAGAGACATCATATAGATAACTTTTCACCTTTTTATCCACCTGTATTGCAGGATGCTTATTTTACACCTCCTGATTCAGTCCAGTGTACAGCTTATTATGAAGAGGATGGAGTTCCATCGAATTTCTACCGGTACGCCAGTGGAACAGTTCCCCTCTCTACCTCACCCATTATCACCATTCCTGATGTGATACCTACCTCAATTGTGACAACCATAGAGAGAGATCATACAATGGCGATAATTGGAGACACAGAAGGAAACATCCATAAGGTGTGTGCATCATCAAATTGTGATAAAGTTACTTATCTTGTTCTTTTCTGACAGAATGGTAGAACATTCCAACCGCCAGATTCATTCCAATGTACAGCTTATTACCAAGATGATGGGAGTGAGGGGATTCTCTACCGATATGCCAGTGGTACGGTTTCCCTCTCTGCCTCACCCATCATCACCATTCCTCGTGTTACACCCACATCAATTGTAACTACCATAGAGAGACATCACACAGTGGTATTCATTGGAGGTACAAGAGGAAAACTTCACAAGGTGTGTGGTGGAGTGTGTATGTGTTTGTGTCTGTCGCTGAAATTTAATATATTTGATATAGGTTTTCCTGGTCAAATTCGTCAAAACAGCGTCCAAAATTGATGCAAATTTGAATGCTCGTCGAAACCAACATTCAGTTGCCTAAAATTTGGACATATAGTAAGATTTGGAAACAATATCAAAAGTTTCAAAAATGAAAGCGCTGCCGAACGATTTCTGACTATGACGTCGGGTTGCTCGAGCCCTGTGAGCACCATTCCTAGGGGGGGGGGGGGGGGGGGGGTGGGGGGCTGTGATTATAGAAAAATAAGGACGAAGAGATAAAGCGAATGGTCAACTGCCCAAAAAACAAGAAGACTAGACTAAATCAAACAAGATGATGTGAAAGCCTACTTTGACACGCTGTACACATCTGAAACGATTCAGTTTGAAATGTTAAGGGTAGTCCAATAATTTCTAAAACATGAGGATGCGTAAATGACGAATAGATTGGAGAAATTAGATTCATAAAGAAGATAAAGCCCGGCTATTTTTGTGCTTCTTTTAACTGTTTGAAAATGAATAAAAATACTGCTCGGTGGTGGATCCAGGAATTTGAAATATGGGGCGGGGGCGCCAGCGGCGAGGGAGCGGAGGGTATGGGAAGGGGGTATCCCCCTCCCAGGGTAAAAATAACAAAACAAACATATTAAAGGGGCGCGCGCCCTTGGCGCCCCTGCCTCGATCCGCCACGCTGCTAACTTGACTGCCTATAAATGAAAAGGAAAGTAAAACTCCAGCAAGAATCCGCACCCGAGTCGTCATAAATGAATTTGAATGACGCTTTGGTCCCTTTGAATTGAACGACGATAAATTAATTTGGATGTTCGAAGCACATTTGTGGACGCTGGAAAATGAATTTGAACGACTGAAAACTGATAAGAACCAAAGGAGTAAACCGGACTAGCATATCGCGTGAAAACGAGCGTTTGAAAATGAGCTTTTGCGAATTTGACCGGGAAAACCTATACTTTCCTCCTTTTGCAGTTACCACACACTTTCAGAATCTTACTATCATGCATGTTTTACAAAGACTCACTGTATGAGATCAAAGTCATCAACTATTTTTCACTGTTGGTAATTTCAAGTGGATCGATTACAGTGCACCTCTGTAGAATATACTGACGTTCTGAAGCAAGGTCAAGGAAGAGAGAGAGAGAGAGAGGGGGGGGGGGGGATAAATAAGAGAGCAGATGTCTGAAATGACTAAAAAAATGGTATTGCATGCTACAATGCATAATTCGTACTCATAAGTGAATTTCTTGTATTAATCAATACTATTAGATGCAATATTTTTTATATGAAATACTGTTACAACTCATTTCTTGGTACGATGTTTCATTATTTTCTCATCAACGATGCTATTATTTTGTCTAATATTAAATGACTTTTTAGTATTGATACTGTATTTTGAACAAAATTTAACAATTGGTCACATTGAGATAGATGTGATTTGAATAAACCATATTGCTTGGATGATTGCACATCCTTTTAATAGGCCTTTTCTTCTCCTTTGGGAATTTACATTATTTGTCCAATAGTTGAACATCGTGAATGGCACATTTGGCTACAAGTACGAGGATGTCTTTCTTGGAGCTGGATCTGTCTTACAAGAAATGTTCATTGGTGAATCTAAAGAGCAGCTTACTCTGGCAACGAGTTCAGAGCAAGGATCTAAGGTAGGCTTATGCAAACATGTGGTTGTTATAGACATTGTTATACATGCACGTAAATGATTGTCATTCTTCCTAGCAACGTGGTGAGGGGGTGACGTTTCCCCAAAACACCATGATCACGAGCGTCTACAAATATGCCTGTTTTAGTTAAATTATGATGAACTAAAAAGGCTAAAATAGATAATAGGAAATATGTGTTTTACGTCGGAGCAGCCACCGATTTAATTTGCCGACTTGGGACTCTCGTTACAGGGACCGCTGTCATGACCAGCTGTCAACGACTACAGCTATTCTTTGGCATGCGTCGTTTTATCTTTAATGTGCGTACTTGTTTAAATTTGATAGTTCTAATTAAAATGTTAACACCAATGTGACTTTGAAATCTATTCCATGATAAAAGAGTAACTTATTTCCTGTCCAGTGGTACCCCATTCATGACATTTCTGCCGTGGATGACTGAGCACCAGAGTTTTTTTTTAAAGTGTTGTCAATATCACCTTGTTCCAAGTTTGGGCGGATGCAACGAATGTGGGTCAAGCCACATGAATGAATTCTCCTTTGTGCTTCAATGTTTCATTGTTTAAAGTGATCCATAATACCTTCTTGTCTCGTGATACCTAAAAACTGCCTGGTCACTTGTCAATTGCACCATATCACCTGTATTAGATGCACACGGTGTTTCTCGCGAATAGCACATGAACTCAACGGTTTACTGACCTTAAAAACTAAAAAGAAGAAAAAGAAGGATACGTGTGTTGAGAAATACCAAGCTAATTGATAGTAGACTTTAAAGAAAAATAAATAGCTTCCCAAATAAATGTTGTCCATTTTGAATGACTCAGTAGAAAGGCTTACCTTTAAAGGGATGCGGATGAAACCAAGATTGTGTTATCATGTCAATATAAAATATAAATTTAGTTTGTAATAAGCCCTTTCTTGAGTTTTAGTTGACTTTAACACCCTTTCTATTCAAATGCACAACATTAATCATATATATATATATATACATACATATTATGTATATATGTTTATATTCTTCCATTTCTTAGTTGAATGGGAAAGTTACACCAGTGATAAGTACGTTTTATATAATTTTAAAAGTACACATCAGCCTTATGATTCTCTGCCTTTCTATTCAATAATCCTCAGGTTCTCCTGATGGAGCTGGCAAACTGTGGCCAATACCAGAGCTGTAAAGAGTGCATTGGTGAGAATGGAGGAAATGATGGAGACCCTTACTGTGGTTGGTGTACTCTAGAAGCCAGGTGATGTAGGGCACTTCATGTCCGAAATAAACGCATAATATATGTTAGCGATTGTATTAGGAATATTCCTTTGATCTTCATGATTATGATGAGCTCGATGAGTGCCCGATAAACATAATCTCGCAAATAACTTATTAAGCTTCGGATTACAGTTATTTCGATGTGTACATTTTTCATGAGGTATGTTTTTTTAGATATGACTATGGTTAAGTCTATGAAATTTTCTGTGCGAAAATTCTCATTTCACGAAAAAGTGTCTACGACCGGCAGGATTGAACAATTGTAGAAGCTACAAAATAAGTCCGAAAAACAAATTCGTTTTAATACAGGGAAAAATCTATTACATTCAAGTTTTGGGACAAGTCCAAGCTATTCGATCACTTTGGTGTCCCATAATTATGTTATCAGGTTCTAACTCTAGTAGGCCTATTAGCAAAATATAGATTCCAAGGCCAATTTGATAATTTTGTCACTAAAATTAACGCAAATATCGCCCTTGGACGAAACTCTTAATTAAAAATGAGAATACGAGTATTGCAATTCAGCTATAGGCAACCAAAATCACGTACGTGCACCTTTTATTTTTCTTTTATAGGTCCCCTCAATCAATCATGGTCGCAACATGTCGAGCTTCTTCGTGGCATTCAATTTTTTTAGCGCTCAAATTTCCTCATTCGTCCATTAGTTTCCACACATATATGGCATTATAAGCGTTAAAAAACAAACAATCAAATTATGTGGTCAGTCGGTTACAACTCTTTCTTGTTTTTTATTGCAGAGAGTGGGGGGGGGGGGGGGGGGGTTGAGGTACACATGTGTGTCACTTAACATTATTATCCGTCCCATCGAAAGTATTTCTTAACTTCTCAACCTCAAGTTGTGGTGTGAATGTTTCCCCGACATTGAAAGCTATGATATGTGACAATCATGTACATTAAGTAGGAAAAATTAAAGTGACGATAGCTTCGTTTGATAAAAATAGATATCTCCAGTTTTTAAGTGATTATAACACAAAAACAGAAAGAAACAAGGTGTAGATATGGAAGAGTATGAAAGATTGAAAATACAGACTTTCTATAGCCTTCTACACATGAACTATTTCTTTTTCTTTAGACTCCCGCTAAAATATACAAACAGACCATGGCCCTCTTGCATAAAAGGTTGCGATAAACGCAACTCGATTTTCAACCAGTCAGGATTAATATGTTGAGTTGCGTTTAATCGCAACTTTTTATGCAAGAGGGCCCATGTGACAATATTTAGACTTTACTCTACATTTTACATCAGGATGTAAAAGACTCAATTTATGACACAGTCGTACCAGTTAACCCTTCCCTCCCCTATTTCAAACTATAAAGCTCAGTGTTTCTTAATTTATATGTTTTTTCTTCCCGAATTTTTTCCTCAAATCTTTCTTTGCTGCTTTCCCCCTCTTTTCGAGTTCCATTAAAAAAAAGAAAGAAACAACAGTCATAGATATTTCGTCTCCAACCTAAAAAAACCAACAAAACAAAATAAGAACAAGAACAAAAGAGAAAGAAAAAGAAAAAGAAACTAGATGAGATCTTAATTCGTCTACTGGACGAATTAGGTGGTCTGTCCTTATTACTCGAAGAGGATGGTAAAAAAAAGTAGAAAGTAAAAAAAAAAAAAATCCCCACCCCAATGGATCGAACCCAGCTCCTCGGGCGTCGCAGTTCACTTTGCCAGAATTATCCCCATAGGAATAACGTGTAACGTGGCGACAAACATGGATGAATGACGGAGCTATTGCTTTTAGAAGCCTGAAATGTTGAATCAAGATATGACCAAATTTTTTTCCCCCATAGGAAATGCGTGTAAAACGTTGCAAAATGGAATGACCCTTTATATCGTAAAATTAGACCAGAATGATGTGGTCGAAATAAATAATCGTGGATTCTAATCTTGTATGGAATTGTCTCAGCTGCAACATATCAAAAACTGGGCGAAAATCAATTGATATTAAGGGAGATATACTCGAATTTGCATAATTGTGATGACGTCATTATATGGAAATTAAGAATTTTGGGTTCTGAGGCTATTATGATGAGGCCATAATGAAATTAAGGGGCAAATGACGCATCTCCAACTCGTACTCTATCAAAATATGACGAAAAAAATTGGGGGTTCGTGGACAATCTTACGAGCTATAGATAAGGGTCCAAAATGACATTCTTCTTGCGCTTGACGGTCACAAGGAAGTTGTGCTCGTCCTCTTAGACTATAGTGCGGCATTTGATCGATCATCGATCGATCATCAAGTCCTCTTGAATAGATTGGCAGAACGCTATAGTTTTCGTGGCACAGTCCTGAGTTGGTTCCAGTCATACGTGGAAGACAGGTCCCATGTAGTCTTGATAAACGGTTCTTCCTCGGGCGTTTACAGTGATACGTGTGGCGTGGCCCAAGGATCTGTGATTGGTCCACTTACCTTCACACTCTACAGTGCACCAATAGGCCTATATGATATTGTAAAAACACATGGACTGGATGTGATGATGTACGCCGACGACACCCAGCTTTATCTGACTTTCCAACCAACTGACATGGCTCGGTCACTGTCCGGTATTAGTGAATGCCTTGCAGATATCAAAGCTTGGTCTCACAAAAACATGCTCGTGATGAATGAATCCAAAACAGACGTCATTCATTTCTCATCACGTTTTTGTCCCTCACCTGAACCCTTGTCTGTTGATATTGGAAACTTGGTCATGGAATCATCCTCCCATGCCAGAAACCTTGGATGCATCGTGGATCGCCATCTCACGATGAGAGACCACGTCGCCTCAATCTGTTGTTCTGCCATGATTGCCATCCGAAGAATAGGACAGATCAGACAATACCTCACGACTCAAGCAACCTTGGCCTTGGTCCATGCCTTTATTACCAGCAAGCTTGACAACAACAACAGTCTCCTCTATGGACTTTCGCAATTTCTCATCGCTCAACTACAGAGAATCCGGAACACTGCAGCCAGGATTGTCCATAAAGTCCCCAGGAAACAGGACATAATGATCTGAAATCCTCCAGCAGCTGCATTGGTTACCCGTAGAGAAGCTCATTCTCTTCGAGATCCTTGTTACTACATTTTAGAGCATCCAGGGGAAGTCACCATCATACATCGCGAGCATGATCAACCCCTACCAACCTTCTCGGTCACTTCGATCATCCGATAAGAATCTTCTGGAAGTACCCAAGACAGCCTCTCATACACACGTGACAGAGCCTTCTCAGTTGTGGCACCTACACTCTGGAACTCACTTCCCCTTAACTTAAGAAGTCATTCTTCTCTCAGTTCTTTCAAAGTAGCACTTAAGACCTATCTTTTCCGTAAACACTAATGAAGTTTTAAGTTAGGTAGTTAAGTTATTTAAGTCGATAGTTATGTTTAAATAGTTTCAATTTGAATGACGAAAAAATGGTCGCACGGACAGTCGAACTGAACAAGCGAATTCCAAATTTGAATTGCGATTTACCCAGGGGAGCGCAGCTCGCATTAAATTGAATGCTCCATATTAGAATTTGAGTGACAAAATTATTAAATTGGCTAGGAAAAGCTATATAATGATCAGATAATACTTAAATCATGGTTGTGGTAAGTGACGTATGCGGCGAAATAAATTGGACTTTTAAAGACCTAGAAAGTATTCATTTTCAAAATACATGTATGCAATGGATGAAATTTAATCTACTACTGAGACGAGTAACGAGTTCAAACCTTAACTAATACTTTTGAATTAACTCAACAGATGTACAAGGTATGAAGAATGTACCTTCCCTGATGAGTCAACTCGGTGGTTATCTTACAATGCCTTGCAGTGTGTTTCTATCTCAGATGTCAAGCCAGATTATAGACTGCCTTATCAACAAACAGAACAAGAAGTAAGTTCATCTTATGTCTAGCACTTTTTTTTTTTAATATGCCATTCATACAACTCTTTGCCTATTAAAAATTCATTTATATTTTTTTCAAGTGCCTAGTAACGAACAGTTCTGTTAAAAAAATATTTCAAAAATTATGATTCAGCATACAGAGGCCTACATTTAAATGTTATTTGGTCGGACAAGCCGCAATGTTTGTCCAACCTAACAACGCCTAATGTATGCAGACTACTTTTGACAATTGGAATACAATTAAAATTAGCGGGTGAATGTAATAGTTCGTCGCAAGGCAAACGTTTATAAATTTGAATGTCCTGCGAACATGCCTTATTTCAGACAATCTATATTCTGATGTAACATGCTAATTAATGTTGGTTCACAGAACGAACGATAGAACAGAGTTTAATACTAAATGAATCTCAATAGTGGGAGAGTTTCGTTTTAATCCAGAAATATCCATACTTGTTTTGATCACTGTCCTTAAAACCAAGTCACTTCGTTTATGTGCTAGATCACCATTACAGTTCAGGAGCTGCCAGACCTCAAAGACAGCTATCAATACCGATGTGCCTTCAACTCCTACATCGTTAGTGCTACAACTACGAGCAATACAGTCACCTGCGTAACTCCTCCTGCAAATGAATTACCTTCTATTCCAGATGGAAGTAAGTTAAATCTGCTGCTTGAAATCTCCCCCGCCTCTTTATTCAAACTTTCTTTCATTGCCAGTATGTGACATCATTTTCGTGTATGGTTCACTTGCAAATGGCATTAGATACCTTGAATGAACACCGGGAGGTGTTTCATAAAGCTGACTTAAATATGACAAGCAAAATGGGATGCTCAATCATTTTTAACTGCATCAACTAAAGTTGAACTTTGCAGATGTAGATTAACATTCTTATTATAATAAACATTTTTAATGCAAAGATTTATATTTGTCCATAAGTTAACTGAGGTTATTGGAAATAGAGTCATACTTTGTTAAAGCATCAGGAACAAAATTTTGGGCATCGTATCTGGCACTTCATATTCAAGTCGTTCGCAAAGTCATGCGTAACTTTACGAACAGCTTTATGAAACACCCCAGGTCGTATACTTTCACTTATGTAACCCTTATACCTACACTAATAATGAACAATGCTCAGAAACAGCAGTATTCAGTGCGTTTTAATATAACTGTAATTCATTATCTTCAGCAATATTTCATAAAGGAGGCTAAAATATTAACGAAGTTTCCCACCCATTTAGGCTAATATTAATGATACATCACGAAATATTCGTGTAAATATTGTCACCAGTTAAATTTACTTGTGAAAATTCCGCTAAGGATAACTGAATGTTTGAATAATTGTTTTATTTTTGCCCCCACGCGTAATACCAGTGGACCACGTAACATTGGCACTCTCTGTTGTTTCAACTGAAACAGATGTAAACTTTGTCAACACAGAGTTAATATTGTTTGAATGCACCTACTCAGCATCGTAAGTTCTATGATTTCTTTGTTTCATTACAGTCCCTCTTTTTTAATTTTTAGAATATGTACACGAATATTATTACACAAATGAATGTAAAATAGTTATTTTTAATTTCCTTAACATATTATTGTTAGGCCTAATTATGATAATAAACTATAAATAGATATCGCAGAAGCTGTTATAAATGGTAATGAAATAATGATAGTAAGTTGAATATTTTATGAATAGACGTTATTTGTGCCAGTGATAAATGCAACGATGTAATAAACAAAGTAACGACTAGATTATACGAGGATGCATTGAATGGTTTAATATACAGCTTATTTGTTATCCTTTCTTGCAGTTGTTCATCTTGTGTATCAAGACCCTGGTCCTGTGACTGGTGTGTTTATGACAATAGATGTACATATGATAGCAGCTTATGTCAACCTGGAGATACAGTGGTTATTGGAGACAATGTAACAGTTAAGAGAACGGTTAACCTTCCAAATAAGTAATCCTCATTTCAGTTTGATACATGCTAAGATAACAATATTTTCTATTGAACTTATATTATGTACATGCAGATCATGATAGGGGAAGCGAAAAGGCATTTTTGTATATTGTCCTTTTTATTTTAAACGTGTTGGTGTTTTTTTTAGAACCCTGTACATTCTGGAAATAAAGGCCAGCGTTTCTGCCCTCAGCTGTTCGGGACATCAAAACCAGTGTTCATACCTGTCAATATTGCTTCTGGCTACGCACTTTTAGCGGAGAATCTACCTACAGATCAGACAAAGGTAGGAACTGCATTCCATCAAAGTCATCTAAGTTTCATGAGGCTGGTACAAGACAAAGGTTGAACTCTAGTGGCAGACATTCCCCCCACCCCACCCCCTTGTTCGAAGGCCTTAGAAAATTAACAGGACTCGAATGGGGTCTACAACACGTGGCGCCGTCAAGAAACATACTCCCATCTGTGAAGTATTCAACCCGTCGTTTAATAATAATATTCCGCTTTTATATAGCGCCTTGTGTATTTATTTCCGTATTAAGAAAACCACATACATTTCATAAAATACAACGTATACATGAGCTTAAAAAACATGGTTGTGTTTCTAAGCGCTTTACAGATATATTATTACCCCGGTCATTGGATTCTGACATGCCCGCACACAATGTGTGCACTTTATCCGCTCCCTGGGGAGTATTCCAGCCAGTCGCTGTAAAGCGCCACATGCTAAGCAAACGACATTAACTTTCGCATCCTACCGGGTACCCATTTAACACCTGGGTGGAGAGTGGCAAATGTAGATTAACGTCTTGCCAAAGGACGCTAGTGCTGCGGTGGGATTTGAACCCCGGACCTCGTGGTTCACAGTCCAGGGACTTATCCACTGATTCACAACACCTCCACATTTACCAAGTCACATACCCACTGGGACCCTCGTCTCTGAAGATACCAATCCAATCCAATCCAAACGGAGAATTTGTAGAGCACCAATATCTAGTTGCCTAATCAAAAACGCTGATGAGACTGACAAAGTACAGTCTGCTATCTATTTGATTATATATGATAAACCTGTATATCCATGATGGATTGTGATTTTTTATGTAAGCAAGTGTTATTGAAATAGGAAACATGATTTTCTATGCGTTTCCCAACAATCATATTTTGACACTTGTAATTTACTATCAGAATACAATTATTTTCTGTACTGAGAATTAATCTTTAACTGCAGTGACATTGCATAGTTTATTGTTGTAGGAAGAAGTCTGAAATGACTGCAAAGAGTGTGCGGTCATGAAACTCATGTGCATTATACAAATGATGCACAGGTTGGAGTGGGTCGGTAGGAATTGTGTACACAAGGTACCTCTGAATTGTGTGAACCCACGAGGCGCAGCCGAGTGGGTTTCGGACAAAATTCAGAGGTACCGAGGGTACACAATTCCTACCGACCCACGATAAATACCTGTGCATCATCTGTTTTATAGAATGGGTAAAAAAAAAGTGAAAATCAATCTTTTTCCCAATCATGCATCCAGTGAAAGTGAGCCATGCGTCCGGTAAAAAATGATGCATGGGAATTGACCAATCAGATTGCAGAGATTCTTCTCCCCATTCTATAATATTTCTTATTTTATCAGGTCCAGTCCTATGAATGTATCATTGGTATTGAAGGAGAAGAGATACGAGTATCCAGCACCTTCTTCAATGAAACCTTCATTCTTTGCTCAGATGAACAGGTACATAAATATGTTTAGGAATTTGGTGATTATTCATTAGTCCTGCCACTCCTGTGTCCGTGAGTTGTACTGCTTATTGTTTTGTCTACTGCATTGGTTAAGTATTCTGATTCTGTGTCAAATGTCCCGGTGATTCTTGCCTGCATATTCCTATGCGACCAAATTTAAACGAGTAGATAAGAAACCAACAGGGCATTTAAATATGCCAAAAAAAAAAAAATAATTTGTAACTTTGAACTATCTATTTCAGTACATCTATAATGAGAACGTCCTTCAGAAGAATGTTAGTGTCTCTGTGCAGTGGAATGGACAGTACAACATAGACGATCCAGCGGAAACATATGGTATGATCAAACGTTATCGTATGTAAACATGCCGTTACATGTATTTATGTAAATATATACATATACATATGTATATTTGACTAACGGGTACATTAAGTCGACACCTAACAATGCAGTTTATTCCGTCATAATAGCGACCCCTACATTAGGTCGACAGTTGAACAAAGAAAAAGAACAAAAACTCCTAATGTACCCATTAGTCGTTTATATATATATATATATGTATATATACATATATATATATAAGTGTAAGGAAATAACATATACAACAGCTTTGGCAAATCTCGTGCAAATAAATACAAATGTTATTCTCGCAATTTCTTTCACATTTGTATATATATATATATATATATATATATATATATATAAAAGACAAATATAAATTAAAAAACCGTAGAGATGGCAATTATCCGATATTTCGGGCATAGCCCGAATATATATATATATATATATATATATATATATATATATATATATATATATACAGAAAACGTGGTATGTTATTCCCTGAAGGAGAACACATTTATCTGATATATGACAATGCTCGTCCTCATGTCAAAGCCCAGCTACCCCGCGATGCCGGTAATTTTACCATCAAGTTGCTACCCCCATACTCGCCATTCTTAAATCCAACGGAAATGGCGCATTCAGCTTTCAAGGCTGGAGTAAAGCGCACTTTGGGTCTACCTGAATGGCAAGAGAGATTTGGAGACCAAGAAGCATCAGTTGAAGCTGGAGTCAACATGCAAGTCTGGAGATCACTCCGTCTCCAAGAGGTGGCTGCACTCAACATTGGAGAGGTGACACCCGCGAAATGCACTGTCTGGTACAACCATTCCCAGACATATCTGCCTCGATGTCTCGCTAGACAGGTCATCGAGGGATAGACAATCCAACTCATAAAATGAGAGAAAACTTTATGAATACAGAAATCCATTAAAATACGATTAAGACAAAGAACCAACAATGTAGAGTTAATATGTGATATTTCCCTTTGCGTACAAAATTAGTTTGATTGGTTTTGTTTTGATCTGATGGTCTGATTTATATCATTTTAACATTTTATTTATCCGTATTTCACACAGGCCTTGGCAGGGCCGGCGGCAACCGGGGGGGGGGGGGGGTGGTCCCCCACTTGTTTTGTTCTGATCATAGAAAACTGTATAAAAAATGTTTGTGCCCCCCAGTTTTTAAGACGGCTTGAAAATTTTCGAAACGTAATGATAATAAATGGTTGCTATGGTGGTTGCCATGGTTCCTTTTTTTTTTTAGAGACGTGATTACAAAATTCACGTTTTGATTAGCGGCAAATGTCTCGCATTTTCGAGGAGATGTTTAACAAAAAATTCTCACCAAAGTTTTCCCCTTATTTGGGCCCCACCACTTTGAAAAACGTTCCGCCGGGCCTGTTGGTCTTTACAAAAACAAGCACAATGATCAATTAGGCCAATATAATTTGAATAATAATGAACCATACAAAGTTGTAGGCCTGAATATTTCATTAGAATACAGAAGATGCGAATTTTAATTGTGACAAATGAAAAAGAATATTCATTTCAGACCGAGTCACAATATGAAATGAAAAGTTACAGTAAAATATTGTACAAGTTATTTATGATCATTAGTTGATTTAAACTTCCGTGTTTGATTATATTTTTAATTTTGTTCTTCTAAAGTGACCCTCTACAAGTGTTCGGTTAACAGTGGAAGTTGCAGTCGGTGCCTGTCCCAATAAGTAACCCCGACCATCCTATACTGTGGTTGGTGTGGTAATGACTGCAATGTCATACAAAGTGATGTTTGTCAGATCAATCAGTTTCTCCGTCAGAATGAGACCCAGTTCTGTTCAGCACCAGTTGTCACTGATGTAAGTAGACCATTGTGCTGTGCACTATATGCTCCATCCATGTCAAATGATACATCACGTAAAATATCCAGAGATGTAAAATATCCAGAGATGTAAGATATCCAGTATTCATATATACTCCTCCACAGTGCGTCTCTGAACCCCCCCCCCCCGAACCTTATAACAAAAGATTATTGTGACCAAAATATGTGCTGTATGACGTCAATAATCTCTTTTCCATACAGTAAACGTATTCTCAAACGATATATTGTGCTAGATTTGGAGGAAACAATGAACTTGTTCTGATCACTTTCGGATATGATCTGAAGGAAACTTTAATACCAATGAGAAGATTACTTCCACGTGCTTCTGTTAATAAAAGATGGTAAGGATAATTACCTCATCATGAAATAAAACATGATCATTTTTTGTTGTTGATTGTATTTGTCGGGTGGGGGGGGGGGGGGGGGTCAAGAAAGGGCTTCCTTTATCCTGGAATGGTACCTGTAATTATTATGGATATCAATGTTTGCGTTGAATCGGATTTGGTCGGTTACATTTGATTTGATTTGATTTGATTTTAATTTATTTTCTTCTGCATGTTTCACATTTTACAAAGGTATAGGCATAATTCGACTCAAGTATAACAAATATAATTACAATCATATTCGAGGAAACAATGAGTATAAAGTGAATGTGCGGTAGTAATTAATCTTAAATTAACCTTTGCCAACTTACTGATATTTTAATGAAAAGCAGAAGATGGACTTTCACTATAAGCAAGTGCTTCATGATGTGGCAACCCAATCATATTCAGATAATTAATATTTTTGCTGTTCGGAATGGATGACAAATTATATGACAATTATACTTTCCCCTTATAATTAATTTAAACTGCATTGTAACTGGTAAGGCGTTATAAAAGAAACAGCTTTTATTATTATAATTATTATTATTATTATTATTGTTCATAACTGCAACTTCTTTAAAGAACAAAGCAGAGAGAAAGGTGATATTTTCATTATAGTTTTCAGGAAGTGGCACCTTCTATTGTCATCAAATGGTAAAGTATGGTATCACAAAAGGGGGACTTTTTCATCGGTCGATGAATAGTTCTTGATTTGGGTAAATTCAGGGGTTGGCCCATGTTCTATGAAAACGTTGATTGAATGCATATCATCACATTATGGGAATCCTGTTTATCATATCTTTTAAAGCTCACATTTTCCTTCGTAGCATGTTACGTCATGTTCGCACTTGGCATGCTTGATACTGACGTTTTCAAGGATTCACCACAATTTGGCTCAAATGGATGTTACATACCCTTTTCAAAACTGAAGAATGTATTGATTAGTGCCATCAATATATCATCTGAAAGCATATTACTTGTACTTCATGAAAAGCAAAGAATTATATTCATATCGCTTATTTTCTTCACAATTAGCCTTTGTTTACAATTAGCCTTTGTTTTAGGGTTTCGTTTTTTTCTGGGACGCACATGATTTATACTGGAAGCACAATAGATGGATTTCCACAATAAACATCGACTACTATCAATAGCACCATTCAGTACAAATATTTTCAATGTTTTTCTAATCTCTCTAATGATGACGCCTTTGATGATAAAGCATTCCGTTATTATACCAGTCACCAAAAATTAGCTAACAGACAGTGAGATATTGAAATATTATCAATTTACGTTTAATAGAATTAATCCTCAAGCTTGGATAATATTTTATTTTAATCATAATAAAAGAGATATACACATTTATGTAAATATTAGATAAAACTTAAGTATTAATAGAACTCCATTAATAGAAGTGATGTACACGGCAGTAAGTGAGATTTATTCATCACAACCACTTAAGAGTGACATGAAAATCTGAAAGATTTGAGACAGAAATAACAAGAATTATTTTTACCTTTAGACTTTTGTTCAAAAGTTTTATCCCTTATCAGCTCCTGTCAACGGTCGGACAAGATTGGAACTTCAAGGAACTGACCTAGGAGTACAATTTGATGATGTACAAGAAATAATCATTCAAGACTTGGAGTGTGATTTGACTGACATGGGGTCATTTTATCAACCAGGACAGAGGTAACTATTGAACATTCTATAATACGTTCAATGCTATATATTAAAGAATTGACATCACATATATTTCATCGGGGCCCGCTCGCTATTCATAAGGACCGCTATTAATAGAAAACCGTTATTCATTTAACACGCGTTATGAATAGTGGTCCTTATGAAGAGTGAGTTAATTTGTCTATGGTTTGCTCGCTATTTAGAAGGACCGCTTTTCATACAAAAACCGCTATTCATTATTTTAGTCACGCGTTATGGATAGCGGTCTTTATAAATAATTGGTCCTTCTGAATAGCGGTCCTTATGAGTAGCGAGGTGTCCTCATTTCGTCAAGGGCATAATATACACATAGAACAACTTTTTTGAAAATACAATTGGCATTGGTATTTGTAAAGTTCGATATTGTGTCCCTTGGCCCAACTCCTAAACCCTTTATTTAACATATTTTTAAAGTCATGTTTTGTACAACAAAATAGAATTTGACAATATTTGACATGCTACATGTACATCCATGGAGCTAACATAATTTTAATTTTTCTAAGAGTTGGTATACTTTTAATGAAAAGGATTTGATTAGATTTTTAAGAATTTTTAATGTCACGTTCAATCATTTTAATGAATCATATGAATGATTTAGCCATTTAACACAATACTTTGTTTCCATTATTTTCTTTTAATAGTGTAAGCTGTATGACAGGTATATCTACTCATCTGACATCAGGACGAATTGAAATCACAGTAAGATCTGGTCAGGGTTATAAGACCGGAGAGAGTATTGAAGAATTCCATTACAGGGTGAGTGCATTAAAGTTGGCTATTTTATGTTTACATTAGCTTTGACCAGGGGATGCAGTTACAATCAAGTTAAGTTTTTGGTTACTCATTAAAACACTGATTAGATTGAATTTCGCTTATTACAAATTTGGTCTAAATCCCTACTGATAGAAATCAATGATAAATCGGACAGAATTACGTTTCCTGCCTTTGCTTGACGATATCGATTAATTCAAATTAAGAAGACAATTTTCTGTGGAACAAGCTTTTATAGGTTTTTAGCAATGTTTTCAATTTACTTGTATTTGTTAGAATGTATTATTTAGCATGTACATAAAGATTACAAAGTAAAAAATATAATAACAGTTGTAAAGAGAAAATAATTACTTGGGATATATCTTTGCGGTTCTCTCATAAAATATTTCATCTGTTTTACAGATAAGTTTCACTCATTTAACAGTTTTGTGTTAGGATGAGAGAATTACAGTATTTTTTTTTCTTATTCACTCTCTTGTTATGTTTGTATAATTGTCTTTATATCGTAAAGCGCCTTGAGCATTCAATCAAAGTGGATAATGGCGCTATACAAATCTTATGTATTATCATTATTATTATTATTATTATTAATATTATTATCGACCAGATACTTGCATTTCAGATATGGATGCCCCTAGAAAGATTATTGTTTAAAAATCATACCATCATTTTATTCATCTCCTGTAGGATCCTATAATAACAGGTTTTAGTCCCACAGAGGGGCAGGTGGCAGGTGGTACTAAGATCACTATTACTGGGATGTACATGAACACAGGACGGGACAATGAAGCTAGATTTGGAGAAGCTAAATGTAGCGATTTGTGAGTATTATCATTATCCAGTGTATGATCAGTAATATCAATCGTCTTGACCACATCTTGTTGGTAGTATAGTTTGCGTACTTGAACATTAGTATACAGGGTGGCCTCCAAACACCGGACTACCATACTTTCAATAATGCGGGGCAAATTTCTCCGGTACAAATAGAGTGGGAATCTTTTTAGAAGAAAAACGATACCAAATTTCCCATACTTGGATGAGTATCATTGTTATTTCTAGATCTCCGTTGCGTTCATGAATTTCCAGCAACCATCAAAACCGTGTTAAATGCACCATTGCTGTTTATGTGATTAGATTAGTAGAAGTGTAGTATTTACATTGACTCAACCCCCCCCCCCCCCCCCAAAAAAAAAAGAAACAACAAAAAACCCTGTACCAAATTTGTCAATCTTGGTATCATTTATCATGAGAAAAGATTCTCCATCCGCTGTGAATTTCACCTCACATTATTGAAAGTATGCAAGTCGGTTTTTTTTTGTCCTCGGAAACGCGTTTTAATGATGGGAAGGGCTTTTTTGAAAAAGAAAGGAATGAATAAACTCCGTTTTAAACTCTAATGCATACGTTTGTGCTCCCTTTTGTCACTTAGGAATATTAATCATAATTAATTAAACATCAGTCAGAAATGCACACACATGCAACGCGCAAACACACATAGATCGGATAGTAGCATTCTTAACTTCAGTACCTACATGTTTATAACAGAACACTTTCTAAACTTAGATCACTTGTGCATCATAGCCCCTCCCCTACAAAAAAACAACAACAACAGAAAAACTCGAGAGAGAAGGAGACATAAAGCTGCCGTTTAACACATTTTGCTCACATCATTCTGCAAAATGATTTACAATATTATTACGTATGTTCCTGTTTTTACGAGTTAAAAATATTTCTTTTTTTAAAATAAACTTGAAATTAGGGCAGTATTTCCTTGTCCGATATAATGTATGTATTTGTTATTTTGAAGGATTGTTCAAGATACAATTGCGATCTGTACCACAAGCAGCATACCAATGAATGAACAGGTCTCTGTACCCTTGACCATGATATTTGATGGAGTGGAAAAGACATTTCCGGACTACACCTTCACGTACAAACAAAATCCAAGGATTAATGACATTGACCGGACCGAGTCTGTCATGTCGTAAGGAACAATCTCTTCATATATTGAGGTTTACTATAGAACTAAGAATCATCTGGCAATATTTCACCACAACGGTTCTCAAGTTTATCTGATAGAAATGCAGGAATAACATTATATATAAGAAAAAATATTTTTTTATAAATTAGGATGTGACAAAGTGCAGATTTAATTTAGTCTTGTGAAAATGTACACAAAGTTGGGTCACTTACACAAAATATATATAAATCGGCTGGAAAACAAGCATTATTTTTGGTATTTATATGATCAGTTAGATCCACTTATACATTTCAGATGAAATTTTTCCACACAGCTGTAATCTCACATCGAGAATGCCATAAATATATAGATATATATGATAGAATATTGATACATGCCGTTAATCTGTTTTCTTATGAAAGGAAAAATGCAGCCGATCTCAAACACAAGAGGTTAGAGCAAAATTATTCTTTAAAATAACTCCCATGGAGTTTTCTAGTATTTATGTATGTTTCAGTGAAAGAAAGATTTTCGTTTCCAATTTAGTTGTCCTTTTAATCTTGGAATGCTCCTTTCTTTGATACAGAGGAGGTCTCGATATCAGATTAACAGGAGAAAGATTTGATCTGATCCAGGAACCTATAATTGTAGTCACGTCACTCACAGGCGATGCTAGCAACTCTGAGGTAATTATTCTGCAGATGTATGTACATAATTATGGCTGTTGACTTCTTGGTTCTAGAGCAGACTAACGAATATAGTATCTGTATACAAACCATGAAACCTTTAGACCAATGTGCTTCATGGTTGTCTATCAGTATTCATTCATATGCTGATGGATATTGAATTTCTTCTTGATTTGTCTTGTTCGTTAGCTGTGCAATGGAACAGATACTATCCTCATATGTCCAACACCAAGCTTTCCTGTTGATGCTATCCCTACCAGAAAGAGGCGAGCTACAAGTGGCGTAATGACAGCAAATCTGACCTTTGAATTTGATGGATACACCATCAATCGTGGCATCATAGAGTACTACCCAGACCCTATGTATGATAGCTTCAGTGGGCCAGACAAAATCTATCATAGCAGTAATGGACGACTCGATGTTGCCGTGAGTGTTTAGAAATCCAAAATGCAAGAATGAAACCCTACTTGAATTTAAATATTTCTTGAAAAAAAATGTTAAATACTTCGTCCAAGAACACCGCCTTCATGATTTCGACAAATGTTATAGTTATATCTTAAATATTGAGCACTGAATAGAAGAAGTATTTCCTATCCATTCTCAAAAGATTTTGTATTATGATTTATTCAAACTATTAGGGGCTCATCCTATAACGATATACATTTATAAGTTCTTTAATTCTGTTATTATAACCAATTCATGAACAGATGTTAAATTTGGACAAAATCGAACTGAATTGAACTGAACTGAACTCTTTTAAACTTATTGCAGGGAATTGGCTTAACTCTGGCAAGCACGGAAGATGATGTTCAAGTTCTACTTGGACCAAATGGGGTATGTGTCGTGGACAAACTTAAAACTGATGTTGTACGTTGCCAGCTGCCAGCAGAACAGCCTCTATCAGGGTATGTGAATGGAACGCTAGGGCAGGGAGCTGTAAGGAATCTACCAGCCGTTACAGTAAGTTTATTATGTCCATGATTTGCACCATTCCTCAGTTTTGTTTACAATATGTAAGCGTATAATTTATGTTGCCTTATCTAAAGAACGATATACAAAATATCTAAATATCTACCTTGTATACCTGAGAATATGACGGCATCGTCAAAAGTGTTTACTTATTACATTCTTGTAATTTTTGCATGGAATGCAAGCGAAATATTTTGGTTTAACAAATCAAACATCCGAATGCTATTATCAATTCCTCCGTTTGGTCATTCCTGCAGTTAAAATAATGTAGAAGCAAAGTAAAATATGTGTATGCTTGTAGAAGTCATGTAATTTTCCCCTCAGGGAGCGTGTTACTTCCTGGTAGGAGTATGTGGGTGTGAGGGGGGGGGGGGGGGGGCTGGGCATTAGGGTGAGAGTGTTCATCTTGACAGAGATGATGGTGTTGGATGTGAGGTCGTGTATGCAGGTGTAATTTCTGACAATGGGGGGGGGGGGGGGGGTGCGTGTTGTTGGGGTATAGACGTGAGGGTGTATTGGAGTAATCCTGGCAGGTGTTTATGTGTGTGCGTGTTGCAGTGAGGATGTGTGTGTGGGTGAGAGTGCGATGTATAAACGAGCTTGTGTACATGTATACGCATTCAAACCGATGACATCGAACAAAGAGAACCATGGGTCATCGGTAGTAATTCAATAGGTCATCGGTTGTCAACAATTGGTGAGGTTTATTCCGTCAATATATTTTGTGACTGAATTCAATAGTGGAGTCATCGGTTGAAATTCGAACAATAGAAAACATAGATGTGTGTGTGTGTGTGTGTGTGTGCAGGGGGAGGATTATGGGATATTGAGGGTGTGTGGTTTTGCATTCGTTGTAGGTCCAGAGCGGTGCAGAGAGATGCGTGCGTTGTGTTAGGGGAGGGTGTGGACGTTACGATGTGAGGTTGGGAGTCCAGGTGTACATCTCGACAGGTGTGTATGTGCGTGTGTGTGCGAAGATTTTGGCGTGGGTATGTAAAGTTAAGCGGTTGTACATCCTGACAGGTGTGCGTATGTAGGGGTATTGGCGTGAGGCTGTGAGTTTTGGCATGTGATCGGCCATTCTTTAGTTACCTGTGTATTTTTCTTTTGAACCAGGTCGTGCATGGGAATTTAAAATTCTCCCCAGGATTTGTTTCAGCATGGGCTACAGACGGGAACTCGTTTTTATCCACTTTGATACCTGTTGTGATTGTGGTTCTTGTTTTGGGCATCATTCCCATAATTGTTCTTGCGAGGTGGTTCAGAAAGAAACAACTTCAAGTTAAACAGGCTAAGGAAGAAGTGGAAATGATCCGAACTAACATCTTGAAAAGAGTTCGAGAAGGTATTATTGTCTTAGAATATTTCCATAATTCCAGTTGGGCGGTAACAGTATTGTATTCTGTTAGAATGTTCATTTCATATTTTTACTCCCGTAGTTGTGTTGTCCAGTAATTCTTGATATCGTAGCAGTTATGTAAAGTAATGGAAATGTATTTAATATGTATAGTTTTTATTTATTCATTGCGTCTAATGTAAAGTGCATGTAAATGTATTATATTTTGCGTCATAAAATGTAACATTAATATGATTATTAGAACATATCATATGCGATGGACTAGAGTTAGGTTGTCACTAAATGCTGCAATGCCAGGTGATCTACTCGCTATATCGTGGATAAACAAATTATCCGCTCGTTCCTTGCAGGATTCACGATCAAGAGAATATCGGTAGCGGAATAACATTATGATATACGTCAAATGACAGAAGAAGCACCACCACTGACAGTCGCAGAACCTTTAAATTATCTAAAGGTTATTAACGCCCTACAACATATTGCTTTTTTAAATGAAGTGGCGATACCTTTATTGGACTAAACACAACACAACAAGAACTTGGCAGGGGTGTTCCTACACTCATTGACTAACTTTTTTGTGAAATTGAGATTGAGCCATTGAGTCATGCATGAGTGAGCAAACAAAGGAAAAAAATGTCACTTTTCAAAAATCACAGGGGTCATTTTGGGGATTCTGTGAAACGAGGTTTTTGCGTATTCGGTTTCTCGTGCATATTTATGTGTTGTTGTTTATCATCCATCGCTTGACTCCCTAACGCCTATCCCGACACTTTTCTTATTATTATGGTTGTGTGAGCACAATTTTTCTAAATTCAAACTTCCTGAATTTGAAATTGCAAAATCCATTCAGCTTATTGAAGAAAAGTAACTCCAGATATTTTAACCAAAATGTATCCTCACATGTTGTGTGAACATAAGAAGTTGTCATCGTGTCATGGTTGATTGAGCACACTTTAAAAATCGCGCAAGAAATGCTAAAATGCACTGTTGATAAGGCATAAAAAGTGACCTTTGTGACTTCTGAAAAGTGACATTTTTGCCTTTGATGTTTGCCCACTCATGCATGACTCGATTGATCAATCTCATTTTTACAGGGAAATTAGTAAATTAGTGTAAGAACACTCTTTCCAAGATATTTTGCTCTCAACTTTTTCATAAAGAGTATGAACGTGAATATATGCTAGCTTGATTTGGACGTGAAATATACTCTGTTTTTTTTTAAATTGTACTCTGTATACTCTTTTCTTTTTTTATTGAGTTGAGTCAAAGCCCAATGAATTCTTATATCAAGCTTAAGATGTCTTTGTTCAAAACCTCGTTTTTGCTCTCAGTCGCTAATACCAGCTTGGATGTATCAGAGGCCGACGACAGAGTACAGAAACAAGGAGTTCCATTCAGAGGACATGTCCAATATGTGACAATGATGTTGTTCGGTGGGCTAGGTGTTCACCCAGAAACATCGGACCCAGAGGTAAAATCATTTCAAGATGTCATATAAAATGTTCCCTACCGTTTCCAGGTGGCAGATTTCAGAATTCCAGCATTGAACAACGTGTTTCCGACTATAAGTGGCTTCATTTCCTTCCCGACAACTGTGACAATTATCATCTTTGTAGATTTTATTCTCATGGAAGACGCTCATACACATTTTCAAAATGAAACATAGCATTATAACTAAAATCAACTCTTGAATGTTCTTAATGAAAACTGATCAAAATTTGGGTGGCACCTGGAAAAAAATATATTTAAAGCTTAAGATAATAACTTTATTTTAAAAAAATGAAATAATTTAAAATCAGATCATTGTATAGATGAGTGATTAGTATAAAGCCGTTATATTTAAGATCTTGAAAATTATGATAATGAGAATCATAATGATGCATTTATGTAGCGCCGGTATCTGTCAGCTCAGGCGCTCATGGTGCTTGCTCTAAAATGTAATACAAATTATCAGTTAAACTCCTTAGGTCCACTGCTCCTGGAAAAAATATCGAAAGGCTCAGTTCTCTTAGAGGGTGTTTACATTTTCATAGTTTGCTCATAAATACTTTATGTGAGAATATATGGATACATTAATTGTTAGATAACTCGAGAGTTGATATTTGAAACGTACGCTTGGTGTACATTATTCTTGTATTTGATTTTAAGAGTTCGTACCTCTTTCTAATTATTTTTCTGAAATATTCTTTGCAGTACATGGAAGATTTCATGGAGCATTCGGTGATATCCTTCTACCGTATGCTTAAGAAGAAGGACCTGTTGATAGATTACATAAGGCAGTTAGAAATCAAGAAGCAAGGACACGGTCGAGAGAGGTATATATAAGAGTCATTTATTTCTTGACCTCAGGACTTGGTTTACAGCAGTACATTGTGACAAATTTAGCTATGTAATATTTGTCAAAATAATTGCAGAATTATACTTTAAGATGAAATCATAAGGTATTTTTTGCTTATAAATCATTTTATTATTGGAAATACGTGGGAGTTAAATAGCCATTTCCTCAGGTAGTTGGTTGTTGAATTCAGTACAAACAACATAAGTAACAACATACGATAAAACGATATTGAATGTAATTTCGTGCTTTGCAGGGAACTCATTGCATCTCTTTTGGCAGTCACATTCATCAGCGAGGGAAAATCGATCCACTTTACAGAGTAAGTTCAAGCCTTTGTACTTGAATTCCAAGAAAATGGCACCTTTGAGTACATTCTTCCAAAGATGAAGAATATGCCATTTACTGTCTGTGTCTTTTTTTTAGTTACGAAATGATCATATGTTCTTTAAGAATTTAAATGAGACCGTGGTTTTCTTATTCTGCCCATAAACTCAGAAATTAATTCCTTTTAATTTGTCTTGTTGCTTATTTCTTTTCTTTTTAGTGTATTGACTTCACTTGTTGAAGATGCAATCAGGACAGCTTCACAATCCAGAAGAGGGATGGAAACACTATTCACGAAGTACTGTTTTTCACATATGGCATTTTCATTTAATTTCGTTATCAACCTTTTACGCACAACAGTTATTTTCTTTCGTATACATTGGATTATGAAAAATATATTGTACCTTTCGTTGATGATGTAAAATTTAAATTGGATGTCAATGGCTAATTTGACATATCGGTTATTTACTTTCATATATTTCCGATTTCCTATAATTTGTTGGCGCTTAAAAATATAGTTTTGGTTTCTTTCTGCAAAAAATTATATGATACATCCTTCAATTGTAATCATATGCTCCTCTAAAAACAGCTGTTTTTTCTCATTCCAGCACTGAAACCATGACAGATAAATTGATTAGCAACTGGTTTGCCCTGTTCATGTTCGACTACTTGAATGTAAGTTTATTCTCTACCAGTGTGGATACCTCGTTATGATGTTTCCAGAAGAAAAAACACAAAACATGCTATATTATCTGTAATTTATACTCAGGTACATTTCCATAGTAACTTGAGGCTGAGGGTCAAGTCGTGAAATTCAGAAAACTTTTCTTATCATTTGAATGTCATGTGTTCATGTAGTTTTCATTTAGAATTATTAACATGATTATAATTGTTATCGTTTTAAAACACCTATATTCTGTTTGCACGTGTGATATGTCACCGGGCAGGATATAGGCTAATATAAAGATGTCTCCGATTCTGAGGCTGGTCCTAGCGTCACTTGACTTTGCCTATATTCTTTCCTACCCATCCGAATACCTTGTATCTCTTGTCCACAGGAAAGAGAGAGAGATAATCTGCTAAGGCTTTCCATTATTGTTGACACAGAGTCAGAGCAAAAAATGATTACACCCACAAGGGAAAAAAATCATGCACTTTCTCAATTCCATCCCTTGTTCTAGGTGAATATTCTACATACCTGCTCATAATGTTCCGCCCATTCTCTTCCCTTTTGGTGGGTACTACACCCAGGTGTATGCCACCTACCCAATGTACATGCTATACCAGGCAATGAAGACCCAATCCGAGAAAGGTCCTGTAGATGTCACTACTGGAGAGGCATACTACACACTGGAGTTTGACAAACTATTTGATCAGGAAGTTGAATTTCATTCTGTCGTAAGTAATCTCCTTGATAATTACAGGTTGACAGCCAACTTGCTTGTAATATCCCGTGAGAGCGGCCTGTTGGTCTCGTGGGCTATCGGTCTCATGCAACCTCTGATAACTTTTCAGAAGGTCAGTGATACTGGCATTGTCGGTATTGCAGGCTATTTGTCTTATACAATATGACGTCGGTCTGAAAAATATCAATTTTCAGTGGTCCAGGATGTAGGTTAGTAGTAAACATATTTGAAGAAAAACAGTTAAAGAAAACTTTCGATGTAAAGAAAGAAATTTTTTGGAGGGAAATTAACAATTTTCACATGATTAGTGTCCTAATTGAACCACTGCTACCATCTGTCATTTTTTTTCGTTGTGTTCAAGCGCCTTGATGTTGTAGATGAAGATGGTCAGTCTTATCTTCGTGTGACAGTGTTGGATGTTGATACCGTGAAACAAGCCAAACAGAAGATTCTCGACTCAGTCTGGAAGAAAGGTTACTGCTTGTTACCAAGAGATGTAGATGCAGTAGATCTTGGTAAGAATGATGAATATCATCTCCAGCTTTAATTGTATCATATAAGTAGCAAAGTTCAATTAGTAAAGTTGATCTGTGTCTTTATTAACAAAGCATTGTGATTTCTGGACGCATCTTTTCGTGTCCCTTCATTTCATAAGCTAACATGGTCATGTGACAATTGCTTCTCGGTTACTTTCGTACATTAACAGAATTTCACACTTTAATTCTGGTCTGTTACTCTTTCAAAAAAAAATCCTCCAACAATATTGTAATTATGTTTCCGATCAACTTTGGGCAATTTTCACCCATGTGAGGTAATATTTTGCCAATTTTACAGTAACTATTCTTTATTTTGTCCCTACTTGGATAATAGACTACTTGCTATACGGTTGGCATAAAACTGCTTAAAAGTTGTGTTGCCTCTATATTTTATAGCGTGGACAATGTGCACACTCACTGGTGAGAGGCAACAATACAAAAATCATAGTTAATTCTACAGGGAATCAAGCAATGTATAATGTTTTTATGAACCATCTTACCAGCAACTGGAATTCATTCAATGAGTTTTATTATTGAAACACCGTTGCCTGATACGTCTCAAATTTTAGAAATGATCAACGGGAATCATACTATGTTACTGAGTTATCTGAGCTCCTCAGGTAATAATATAGATAAGGAATAATTTTAATTCCTTTCTTGTCATTTTACAGTGTGGATTGAGACTCCTGAAAGAGCCACGTTGCTGCGGGATAGTGAAAGAAGATCTGAGACACAGGGGAAAACTGTGATCAGTACAGTGAAGAGCTACGGGGTATTAAAATTAAAAACCTTATACAGCATACGGTATATGTAGTGCGTTTATGCACTGAGTGTTTTAAATAGCAAATGTTCTACTTGGAAATGAAATGATACTCTGACAATTGGCTCTGCAATATTGAATTTCCTTGTAAGATAATTTACGTGATTTACGCATGTGATAAGAAGATAAATCGTGATGTACCTCTCCTATAATACGATCATCTTGTTGGACTATTTCTGTTACACGTCATCATGTACACTAAAAAAACAACCCTGATAATTGTCGTACACATCAATAAATGTGTAGACATGTTTAAATCAGAACCCATCTGATAATATATTTCTTTCCTATTCCATACTTTAAGATTCAGGCTGGATCTCGCGTTGCGCTGATACCGAAGCAGCAAGGTGATGGATATGAAGCTATTCATATCCATGGTGACGAATATCAAGCTCTTGATCTGAAAGATGTATCTTCAAACGCGTGTAAGACCAGAATAAATATTATTATCGTGTAGCCTCTTGATCTTACATATTTCGTATTTATATTTTAGTAACAGGCAAAGATGGCACCGAATTATTTATAATGAAAATATATATTGCTATCATGCTTTCTTTGTTTTTTAAGATGCCATATTTGTAATATTTATGAACATGTAAATGAAATGAGTTTTATTGTAATACAGTATTATTTTCTATGCTGTTTTGATAGTCTAGTGTCAATTTCTTCATTTGATCTATGTTTTCTAAAATTATGTTATGTTCTATCAATACTTATGTTGTGTTTATAGATATCAAATGAAGGAGAACCTAAAAAAAAAGTATTTCCACTACGGCTTATAAAGAGTTAAAGACCGAGTGAATTAGAGAATAAAAGAGAGAGAGAGAGAGAGAGAGAGAAGAGGGGGGGGGGGGGGACGTAGAGGGAAAGGTGAGGAAGAAAATGAGAGGGAAAAGTAAGAGATAGGATAACAGTATTCTTACATTTTCAGCATGCTCATCACAAGTTTGATATGTTATTTAACTACAGACGAATCCTTGCAACATGCGACCGTGGACCTTATCCCTGAGGCGAGCCCTTCTAAACCAGGGTCAAATGCTGTTCACCTTAAGGTACAGTGTTTTTTGTTTACTACACTTTCCAGGCAACGTGTATAATAAGGATCCATATGTAACTTTATTTCTTTTTACAATATATTACTTTCAACATTTCATGATGTCCACGTCATAGTATGAAAAATACAAGTTGATATATAATTATATAATATATTGTGAGGAAATAATATATACAACAGCTTTGGCAACTTCGTGGAAATATATATACAATGCGAAAGGAAATGAAAGAATAATGGTTGAGTAACTTAAATCAAAGTTCCCCAGAGCTGTCCTCCATTTTTGAAATTTTTTGCAAAGGCTGAAAAAATGTCTCCGCTGGGAATCGAACCCGGGTCGTTGGCTTAGAACGCCAATGCCTTAACCACTAGACCACGGAGACGGGTTAGTAGTTTCGGCGACACCAGATTCAATTGACCGACAGATTGACAAATCTTCAACCTTATTAATTAATTCCGTTGTCGGGGGCAGGTGAGTTTGAACAAAGACAAGCCGCGTGCCTCAGCTGGATCCAAGCGAATGCTTTGAGATACATGTATACATTAGAATAATTAGTAACAATATTGTGAGGAAATAATATATACAACAGTTTTGGCAACTCTCGTGGAAATATATATACAATGCGAAAGGAAATGGGAGAATTATGGTTGCGTAACTTAAATCAAAGTTCCCCAGAGCTGTATATAGAAGTCTATATACACAGTATATAGAAGTGTAAGGAAATAACATTTACAACAGCTTTGGTAAATCTCGTGGAAATGAATACAATTGTGAAAAATGAAAATGAGAGAATAATTGTTGCGTATCTTAAATCAAAGTGGCCCAGAGTTCCCCCCTTTCAAAAGGGAGGACAGCTTTGGAGAACTTTGATTTAAGCTACGCAACCATTCGCTTATTTTCATTTCTCATAATTATGTGTAAATAGTAAATAGTGTATGTGTAATACGCGCTGTGATTGGTTACATTCGCATCACGTGACGCGCAATTTTTTTTTATCATGCATGCACTATAACTTTGGTTTTTGCAAGGGTATTTCCCGTGTTAAATGAACAGTTATAGATTTAGGGGTCTGTTTACTATAAAAATTAGTGTATGTTCTATTTATGCACTACTATATGAACTCCAAATACTAAATGATCCCTCGTGCAGGTCTATTTCAACAAAAACAAACAAAACAAAACTGCACTCGGGATAATTTAGTATTTGTCGTGCACATAATCCAGTATAGGCAGTGCGTGATGGAATGCACTATTGATATAATATATATATATATATATATATATATGTATATACATTCAAAGTAACGTTTGGAAATGTCAATTCTACTTTCCAGACAAGTTTGTCTCATAAAGAAATAAGCAAGTTTCAAGTGATTTCTTTATTTCATAGGGTACATTTTAGAGAAGAGAAGAAAATTTATTTGCGTTAAATTTTTTTTTCTGCAGGGTGAAGGAGAACTATGGAAGACAGGAAGCAGTATGCCCGATCATATTAAACAAAAGAAAGCAGACCTTGATCGAAATCTAGCAATCCCTCATTTACTGACAATGAAAGTAAATTCTTGTGCTTTTCCAGCAGATTCCTTTTGTTTTTCATTTCATCAACTTTTAATTGAAATTCTGTGCATATTAATTGGCTTTTTAGAATATATATTTTCGTAGCCATTCGGTGAATATACTTAACACGATAAGAACTACTTTCGAAAAATAAACTCAAGGGCAATTTCAAAGGCCTATTGTACTGCCCATAGAAATCAGGTTCGGATTATGTAATACACCATTGTAATGTTCGCACATTTCTAAAGGTGATAAATAGGGCTATTTAGATTGTCTTGAGTTTATTTTTCAAAAGTAGTTTTTATCGTGTTTTCTTAGTCTCATTAACATTCCTACTTTACGTATGTCTCGTTATTTGTTGACGTTACTATTCTTATTGAACGTGGATGTCGATTTCTGTTAATATTTACTAAATTTTCATTGCTTTCTTAAACGTTCAAGGAACTCATTATTCATCACCTGTTTACACTCTAAGCTCAATTTATGAAAACAAATTAATTATTTCGTCTATGTAAGGTGCAATATGTATTAATTTCTTAAAGACGTTTCTCATATCGTAATGTGAAAGGTATTTTATGTCCTGATGGCATTAAAGATGATTCATTTTTTTAAAATTAGGCATCGATCAGTCCATACGTTGATGGTATGTTTGAAGTGATGTTCAAAAAGTCAACAAAGATTCCTCTACCAATCAAACATCTCTTTGATATGTTTGATGAACTTGCTGCGAAGTATGGAGGTGTAGGCTCACCCGAAGTTTATGCGGAAACTTGGAAGAGAAATTGGTGAGTAGGGATTAGTATATTCCTGTGTGTGAAATAAAATAATTACATTGAAAATCAATTCATAGCCAGCATTTGAAACTGTAGGTTGTAATTTGTACACTGAAATTTTCGCTTGGAAAATTAAATCTAGGTATATATAATTCCATTAAACCCATAAAATTAAAAGTTTGTGATGATATCAAGAAACGTGAAGATGTAATAAAAATATAATGAAGAAAAGTAGGAAGTTGAAAAAAATATTCTCCAGTGCACCATGAAGGCTAACTTCACGAAACGACATGATAATTTTATATTCCAACAATGGCAGCACTTGTTAACTGGTTAGAGGAAGAGTTTTTTTTTACCTCTGGTCTAGCTACTCTACTGGCAGATTTTCAGTGAGCTTAAAAATATGCCACTCTGAAATATTTTTTTCATCAAGACAAATAAGACATTGTTTAATTTGGGCGAACCCTCTTTTCACAGCTTGTCTAATTTCTGGAGATCAGTGCTAACCAACCTACCATCGTTCTTTGAGATGCCGAGATCAGAAACAGCAGATAGATGTGTCGTTGTCCTTGCCGATGCTCTCAGTCATGCAGCAAGGACCATTTCATTGAGACAGGTAATTCGACATTAATTATGAAATAGTAGGTGGAAAAAACATACACATGTATAATGCATATATACTATAATGTACATGGTGTCATATGTGCTTAATTAGGAGCAGAAAGGAGAACTGAATCACTATGATCCTCGAGTAGGCTACCACTACACCGGGGACTCCGTCTAGTCCTTCCCGAAGATTGCAGTGAGTTCTTAACGTACATAGCCAAACATACTTCATCTATCTTTGGTCAGAGCCTAAAATATCTATGTACATTGTTTAGCTAAAAGATAAAATATGTCTTTCCTTATATTTTTTTCTCAGGGAAGCCTAATCAACATCAATGCTGTTCTTTCCGAGGGTCATTCAATTAGTATTACGCCAGGAATTGGCAGGTGCCCCTTTACCCCTGGGTGGAGAGGGACAAAAGTGGGTAAAACTACCTGTCCAAGGATACAAGCACCCAGGGTGGATCGAACCCAGGACCTCTTGTACATGAGTCAAGAGCCTTCAGTAATATCCCACAGTCCTTTCACATGCTGTTTACTGTTTTGTACTTGCCCAACATATTTCGAATGAAATTTCACGTGAATCACATACATCACTCTTTCAAAGATACTTTCGAAATTTACGCGAGGGCAATGGGTACCTCTAAATATAACACCTTTTAAGTTTTAGAACTAGTTCAAAATTGGTAAGAATTAATTATATGTGTGCATTCTCTTCTCCATAAATATACTCTTTAAAATTAGGAGGAATCTGATCATCTCCCATATTACAAGGAACATCCACTGCAAAGAAAGATGGTCAATGATTACTGCACCCAGATAGGAAGTCAACCAAAGGTTCGACCGGCAAAGCTCAACAGAGCATGCTCTGATGTCTCAAAGGTATGCACAATCAGTGATAATGACAAAAGTGGGTTCTTGCATATCGCTCAGGTCAGTCAGGGAAGATACATTTCCCTGGGTCAGTCCAGCTCTTGGTGCAGTTATAGCCGAGATACTAAAATATATACATGGACTTCCACCAAGTACTCATGGGTGGAAGATTTTCAGAAGGCCCGTGAGACCGCATTAAAGGTCATGACTAATATTTCTGGTCTCGTCGGTCGTCGATTTCATGTGATGTCGCCAAATGGTGATTAATTTCTTGCCAAAGGACATTAGTGGTACGCAACTTCAGCCTCTCCACTGAAAGTCAAGAGAATGAACCACTGTAACACACGCCTCCATATGATATAATGTATTACAAGCATGTCATCATGATGATTCTGTAGGTTCCATATTCCCTAGAACAACTTTATATATTTAATATGATATTGTATTTTTAACCTTTTCTATTCGGCATGTTCAGAGATTCATTAAAATTCTGACTTTATTTATTAACATACGGACTAAGCTTACATACTTATTTTTCGAAAAGCCTCTTTATTCTGTTTCCAAGGAAAAAAACCCAAAATGATAAGTCATTCATTGAAATCCAAAAAATCATTTCAAGACGAAATTATTTTTTTTTTTAATTCTTTAAATAAAACTATTAGTTAGACATTAGTTGGGGTTTATAAAAAAAAAGTCCTAGATTTTTCTTACGGATTTGACACTTTCGAAATTTCCTTTATGTCATTGGATACAGGAGTTCAAAGGTCAGCTCAGTCATCAGTCGAGTTTGTTACATCTTTACAATCTTACCAAGAACGATGTGGAGAGCTTGCTGAAATAGATCTACATCCCTTCGTCAATCAACGATATAGGTGTAATTGATCCATATATCCCAACTACGTACCCCGCGTCCCCTGTTCCCTGAATGTCTTTCTCTATGTAATATTTCAATGAATAGAAATATTACAAATTAAATAATTCTATACTCAATTCTGTCATTTGTCGAATTGGTTAATCCTATACAATCTCACCAAGAACGATGTAGAAAAAGCCTGTTAATACATGTAATGTGGATTAACTTCGCCTCGTCAGTCAACGACATACAGTACTGGACGATCAACACTATTAGAACATGCGCTAAAATGAACTAATTTAATGTTGTTCATGTTCTTTACTACCTACTTCTGTATTACCATAGTTTTCCGGTTGTTGAATTAAGTATAAGAAAGCATTGTGCTATCATGATGTTCAGTATACGACACTATACGTACGATTTCACCACTCTGTAACCAATTTATCTATGCTACTCTTTCAAACAGCAAGATATCATGATATTTTCTGATGAATAAGTGTAGTAGAAGCAATCCTACTGCATATATGGTGTTAAAAAGATGAGATGTTCGCCTGACCGCCCAAAGGCCCTTAAACCAGGACTTGGACCTGATCTTTCAAACATGTCAAATATGGGACTTACTGATGAAAGAAATAAAGATATTAGCTGGCAATAAACTTCAGATATACTGGAACAGCTTAAGCATTAAAAAAAAATGTTACACTCGCGTGATGCCTGGAAGATGTCAAGCTGAATTTGATTTCTTGATATCAAGAATTGCCATTGGTTAAGAACACAAAATGATCTCTTGATATCAAGAAATGAATTCTTGATATCAAGAATTCGACCTCTTGATATCAAGAATTCATTTCTTCATATCAAGAAATGAATTGTTGATATCAAGAATTGAATTTGTGATATCAACAATTTATTTCTAGATATCAAGAAATCATTTTGAGTTCTTAACCAATGGTATTTCTTGATATCAAGAAATCAATTTTTTTATATCAAGAATTCATTTCCTGATATCAAGAATTCATTTCTTGATATCAAGAAATCGAATTTTTGATATCAAGAAATCGAATTTTTGATATCAAGAAATCGAATTCTTGATATCAAGAAATGAATTGTTGATATCACAAATTCAATTCTTGATATCAAGAATTGAATTTGTGATATCAACAATTTATTTCTAGATATCAAGAAATCATTTTGAGTTCTTAACCAATGGTATTTCTTGATATCAAGAAATCAATTTTTTTATATCAAGAATTCATTTCTTGATATCAAGAAATCGAATTTTTGATATCAAGAAATCGAATTCTTGATATCAAGAAATGAATTGTTGATATCACAAATTCAATTCTTGATATCAAAAAATGAATTCTTGATATCAACAATTCAATTCTTGATATCAAGAAATCGAATTCTTGATATCAAGAAATCGAATTCTTGATATCAAGAATTCATTTCTTGATATCAAATCATTTTGTGTTCTTAACCAATGGCAATTCTTGATATCAAGAATTCAAATTCTTGATATCAAGAATTGAATTGTTGATATCAAGAAATCGAATAGTTGATATCAAGAATTGAATTCTTGATATCATGAAATAGGATTAGATGTTAAAAGGGCTTGCCATAAGTGCGCGCGTCTGCCCACGTGTGTGTGTGCTTGCGGGGGGGGGGGGGGGGTGGTGGTCATATAAAATATTGACCGAAATAGTATATTTTTGCACATGACAATGACCAAAGGTTTTCTCATGATATAGTAATATAAAATGTCGGTGGTCATATAAAATATTGACAGCAATAGTATATTTTTGGACATGACAATGACCAAGAGTTTTCTCATGACCTAGTTATACCCTACGTCATAATTGAACAGCAACAAACTGTAGATATATCAAACAAAGCAGAATAAATATTCGTTTTTTAACAGGTGCTCTATTAATTGTATCCCCCGGCAGTATGCCGGAGGATACTTTGGATTCAGCAGCGTTTCTGCCGCCGCCGCGTCACATTCTTGTGTGCGCTCTAGCGGTCACATTTCTTGACGAATTTCTTTCAGACTTCCTGTGGACGTGTATCTTGGTAAAATCTGGACCCCTATAGTTTCTGGTGATGCTGCCCCCAGTGTTCCGTCTTTTATAGGGTAAAAGGCCATATTTTTGGGGATAGTTTGTGTGCACTCTAGCGGTCACATTTCTCAACGGATTTTGTTCAAATTTTGTATGAAGGTGTCTCTTGGTAAAATCTGGAACCCTATAGATTTTGGTGATGCTGCCCCCAGTGTTCCGTCTTTTATAGGGTCAAAGGTCATATTTTGATAGATGTCTTGTGTGTACTCTTGTGTGCGCTCTGGCGGTCACATTTCTCAACGGATTTCGTTCAAATTTTGCATGAAGGTGTCTCTTGGTGTAATTTAAAAACCTATAGTGTTTGGTGATGCTGCCACCAGTGTTCCGTCTTTTATAGGGTCAAAGGTCATACTTCAGGGCATGGCGTGAGTGCACTCTGCAGGCCACATTTCTCAACGGATTTTGTTCAAATTTTGTATGGAGATGTATCTTGGTATAATCTACACATGTTTAATTTTTGGTGATGCTGCCCTCATTGTTCCGTCCTTTATAGGGTCAAAGGTCATTTTTCCATTTCTTGCACTCTTCTGCATTTCTCGACGGATTTCGTTCAAATTTTGCATGAAGGTGTCCCTTGGTGTAATCTAAAAATCTGTACTTTTTGGTGATGCTGCCACCAGTGTCCCGTCTTTTATAGGGTCAAAGGTCATACTTCAAGGGATGGCGTGAGTTCACTCTGCAGGCCACATTTCTTGATGGATTTCTTTTAAATTTTGTATGGACATGTATCTTGGTATAATCTACACATCTTTACTGTTTGGTGATGCTGCCCTCATTGTTCCGTCCTTTATAGGGTCAAAGCTCATTTGTCCCTTTTGTGCACTCTTACTTCTGCATTTCTTGACGGATTTCATTCAAATTTTGTATGGAGATGTATCTTGGTATAATCTACACATATTTAATTTTTGGTGATGCTGCCCTCATTGTTCCGTCCTTTATATAGGGTCAAAGGTCATTTTTCCATTTCTTGCACTCTTACTTCTGCATTTCTTGACGGATTTCGTTCAAATTTTGCATGAAGGTGTCTCTTGGTGTAATCTAAAAACCTATAGTTTTTGGTGATGCTGCCACCAGTGTTCCGTCTTTTATAGGGTCAAAAGTCATACTTCAGGGCATGGCGTGAGTGCACTCTGCAGGCCACATTTCTTGATGGATTTCTTTCAAATTTTGTATGGAGATGTATCTTGGTATAATCTACACATCTTTACTGTTTGGTGATGCTGCCCTCATTGTTCCGTCCTTTATAGGGTCAAAGGTCATTTTTCCATTTCTTGCACTCTTACTTCTGCATTTCTTGACGGATTTCGTTCAAATTTTGCATGAAGGTGTCTCTTGGTGTAATATAAAAACCTATAGTTTTTGGTGATGCTGCCACCAGTGTTCCGTCTTTTATATGGTCAAAGGTCATACTTCAGGGCATGGCGTGAGTGCACTCTGCAGGCCACATTTCTTGATGGATTTCTTTCAAATTTTGTATGGAGATGTATCTTGGTATATCTCTCAACACATTTCTTTCAAATTTTATATGAAGATGTGTCTTAGTGAAACCTACACATCTAATTTCTACACCATCCTTTTGTTTGAGGGAGGGGATGGGGGAGGGTCTTTGTCCCTCCTTCAAATTGCTGCCAGTGCCGGGGGATACATTTGGCATTGCGCGGCCCCAGCAATGCACATTTCTAGTTTCCACCAATACTTTAGGTGAAATTGATCCCCAAATCCCATCTGATTAAATCCCCACCCTCCCCTGAACTATAGAATACCCCACCACAAAAGTTGACCTCATGTCCGTTGGTTGAACAACGCTTTTCTAGTGAAGCTACATCCAAAGACTTGAGTTTCTTAGCTAATTCTAACCGTAATTAGTGAACCTTAATCATAACCCTAACCCTAAGCACGACCCTTACCCTAACCCTGTGCGTTGATCGTTTGTGTACATAAACCCTATGTGGTAGAGTATTCTATAGTTAAGCCTAAAGGTTAAAAGTATTTTTTGTTTAAACAAGATGAGCATTTTTCTTAACTTTCATATTCTTTGTAAGAATGGAACTCTATGTGACTCTTAACGTAACATCCTCTAAAGAAATGTCATAAAATATAATATGTATGCACAGTTTATATAGATATATACATGTATTTTTGTTGGATGTATAAGCATTGTAATAATCCCTTTCCATATAAAGAAGCCTTCAAATGTTGAGGGTCCTGAAAATTTGTATAAGGTTAGTGTTTTATAATGTTGGCCGGTATTGAGGGCTCTTTCTCTTAACGACTTAACGATGTATATTTTATTTACCATGGGGGAAATATTTAGGTATATTGTATCATGATGTACTAGCGATACCAATGTATTCATCACATACGTATTGGTAATATTTGATGTCGGTATTAAAGGTGATTGTTAAAATGATATTGCCAAGTATTTTATAATGGAATATTTTGCTCAGCCGACGTATTCATTTTATTGTTTATAAATTTTGTTTAGGGAATCGTGGTTTGGATTAAACGAGAGGGTTTAGTTGGAAAATCACTATTTAGTCCGCCGGATTGGTGAAATAATTATGCACCTTTTCATAAAAGCAATTTTGAATGTAGGTAGAGTTTTTGATGCCGTATAATTCTAGATATGGGGCCACCTAAAATCATTTTTTTCAAATCATTTTCAATTTCAAGACATTTATTTTCAACTTTTCAATATAAGTGTACAAGTAGAAAATGAGCAAAATAATGTACATGTATTTTTAACAAAAAGTACGACAAAATACGCATTCATGTGGTACATACATAGTTGGAGGACACACCTCTAAGAGCAAAAACTTGAGGCGAGGGTGCCCTTAGTAAAATAATACATAACATTACATAATGAATATATAAAAAGAAAACTACATGCAAAAAAGAAAAAGATACCATTCCTAGACCGCTGAGCCTGATATGGGGGGGGGGGGGGGGAGGAAAGAGAAAGAGAAAAAATTAATGTGCAAAACAACATTTTTAAATCAAGGTCATATATAAAGCCAACTTTAGGAAGCACTTGGGCCCATCGATGGCCCATTCCGGACAGTTCTAGTTAATTTGATTAATTATCTCACAGGAGGTTGACCAAATTTAAACTGGTTGCCGAAGTGTGAAACTGCCTACTTGCATGAAACGTTGAGTTTGAGCTTTAAAGCAAAGGCCTAAGTACAATTTCCAATGTGGGTGAGAATAGTTGCGCCATTTCATTTCATCAAGATGGCCGTCAAATAAAAATGGCCTCTTGATGTGATTTAACATGTAACTACTATGGGTATTTTAAAGTTTACAATGTGACTGGAAGCTTACAACTTGGTACAAAATTGTGAAATTTAGTACCAATACCCTAGACATTTCAGAAAACATCAATCTAACGTTTAAAACATGTTTCGCTTCTCATTGAAGTGTTGTACATAGAAAAAAAGATACATTAACATCATGATGAACCGTAAAAACTCTTCTTTTGCAA
>CM046862.1:4649891-4785291 GCA_025617745.1 Heliocidaris erythrogramma
AAAAGAAAAAAGAAGAAAATAGAAAAAGGAGGGGAGAGAAGAACGAAAGGACAAGAGAGAGAGAGAGAGAGAAGGGAAGATAACAAAAGCAAAGTACAAGAAAGAAGGAGAAAGAAAGAAGCAGGAAAAAATGAAGAAGGAAAGGAACGGAAACTGGCATTGATACCATGATGTTGGAGCGTACCAAGCTGAAAGATGATCCTTTCCTCTTGGATCTTCCTTTCCTCATCCGTCACACAGCACTGCTTAAGAACACAAACTTTCAGATTGTTGATTGTTGATAGTGTGATTAGCAAGATTGAAGTGTTGGGCAACAGGGAGACCACTAGTGTTGAGGCAAATTGAACGAATATGCTCAGTCACTCGATCAGCCAGTCTCCGTTTCGTCTCCCCTACGTACAATTTTCTGCAAGAAATGCAAGTTAGTGGTCTCCCTGTTGTCCAGCACTTCAATCTTGCCAATCACACGATCAACGATCAACGATCTGAAAGTTTGTGTTCTTAAGCAGTGCTGGGAACGGGTTAGGAAATTAGGAAGATCCAGGAGGAATTAGGATCATCTTTCAGCTTGGTACGTTCCAACCTCATGGTATCAATGCCAGTTTCCGTTCCTTTCCTTCTTCGTATTTTTTTCTTCCTGATTCTTTCTTTCTCCTTCGTTCTTGTACTTTGTTTTTGCTCTCTTCCCTTGTTTCTTTCTCTCTCTCTTTCTTCTTTCGTTTCGCTCCTTGTCTCCCCTCCTTTTCTAATGTCTTTTTCATTTTTCTTTTTCTTTTTCTGTTTCTTTTCTCTTTATTTTGTCTTCCTTTTCTGTTTTCTTACCCTCTATCCACTTTCTTCCCACCTTTCTCCCTGTCTTTTCTCTCTTACTTCTTTCTCTTTATTTCTCTCTCTCTTCATATTCTTTGCTTTCTTTATCTCTCTTCATCACTGTCTCTCTCTCTCTCCCTCTTTCTCCTTTCCAGATCCTCTCTCTCTCTCCCCTCTCTTTCTCTTTCTCGCGCTTGGACTGTTGTTTCGACAATAATTACGCGCTATGTACTACATAGGTGCATTTTTTTACTGAGGTATCATTTCCTGAAGAAGCCTTATGGGCGAAATATTACACCTTTTGTGTCTGTCTGTGTATCTCTCTCTCTCTCTCTCTCTATATATATAATTATCTATAATATATATATAAGATTCTGCATTAGCTTTCTTCTTCTGTAAAAAGTGCATCCTTCATAGTTGAAGATCAACACACTGCAGAGTGGCATGCATGCAGTCGTCATGGCACAAACAGACTTCAGGTGCAAATTATATTTACATGTGAACAGGGTGCCGTGTAGTAATATACATGTGAAGTGCTCCTAAAAAGTTTGTTGACATGACTGCATGCTAGATGAGGGCTACCCTCAATGCCCTATTGAAGGCATCAAGTGACGGGAAGACTACAGGATTCTTCTTTAGATTGTTCCATTCCCTGCAGGTGCAGCGGAAGAAAGATGAGGAGAATACTTGAGAGCTGGAATGTGGGATCCAGAATTATAACTATAGCTAGCAAACACAACTGTCAAATGGTTAGCTCTAAACACGTGAGATCATAAAGCAACATTGTTTGCCAAATAATAAAACCATTGTGATGTATGTAATCGTACTTTGAAACATCAAATCTGTTCTGGTAGTCATATACCATGTAAACATATAACACATATATGACAAAGAGAAATACCACCGACATCATAAACATTATCCCAGGATCCCTTTATCTTCTAAGACTAGCCATGTATGCTGACAAATATGTGACGTACAGCTTCACGTATGTCGCTATTATAAGTATTGAATCTACACCATAAATCTACACCATAAAACTACATCATTTGCTTGTTAAAAAGCAAAGTTACATAAATAAATCAATCTAGGTAGCTTTTGATTTAAAATGATATGACTGTGCCTATCGACATTTTTTTTTATTTGAGCCTCAAGACAAATACTACCATATTATAGAAGGGAATATTTCTTAACAGGGACGGTGGAGCATCTTTCAAACTGGGCGTCATCAGAAAAAAGGGCATTTTTTTTTTGTTGTTGCAAAAAAGGGGCACTTTTGTGACATTGGTAGTACGCAACGGTCTAATTAATACATTTTTAGCATCATCCTCTTCATTCTTCATTGTTTTTATCTTTACGTGGTTCTGGATACTACTTCAGCTTCCCAATTAGCAGATGTGTGTAATGGTGTAAGGATTCATATGCGAGCTAGTGAAGTGGGTCACTTATCACAGAGGGAAAAGGGGCACTTATTAGAAGGAAAAGGGGCATCTATCGAAATAAAAAAGGCACGCATCAAAGGAGAAAAGGGAAAATTATGCGATTTGAAAAGGGTACATCAGAAGGTGAAAAGAGGCGCTTACCGGCAGGGGAAATGATACTCATTAGACAGGAAAATGGCACTTATCAGAAAGAAAAGGGGGCACTTATCGGAAGTAAAAATGGCAATATCAGGAGAAATGGCACTTATGCGAGAGAGAAGGGGGACAATTATCATATGTTAAATGGGGCTATTATCAGATTTGAAAAGGGACACTTATAAGAAGGAGAAAAAGGGCACTGAAGGGGAATGCTCTTATTAGAAAGGAAAAGGAGCATTTTTAGTAGTAAAAAAGGGCACATATCAGAGAGAAAGGGGGCATTATTCAGAAATTAAAAGGGGCACTTTTGGGATACTTGAAAAAGTGGGGGTGGGGGTGAGGGCCGCCTCTGTTTCTTAGATCAGGAGAGGCATATTTGAACCTAGGGACAAACATTTTGTTAACAATATTACACTTTTAAGGGGAAGAAAAATGGGAATTAAATGCACTTCTTTTAATACCTGAGAAGCATATATTATATCAAAAGACAACGAAAGATAAACATTATTAGACGAAGTGGTCATTACTCTCATGGTTTTGTACAAAAGGTTATTGGTCCGATCGGTATATAAGATAAAAACGATGATTGGAGGAAGTGTTGACTAGACAACGAGTATAGTGGACACACTTCATGTAGAACCAAATGGAAATAAACCGTAAACAAGTAGATAATAATAATAATAATATTCCCCTTTTATATAGCGCCTAATACATCGGCGATGTCTCTAAGCGCTTTACATACATACATACATATATATATATATATATATATATATATATATATATATACATACCGTAAGGAAATAACATATACAACAGCTTTGGCAACTTTCGTGGAAATAAATGTAATGTGAAAGGAAATGAGAGAATAATGGTTGCGTAACTTAAATCAAAGTTCCCCAGAGCTGCCCTCCCTTTTTGAAATTTTTGCAAAGGCTGAAAAAAATGTCTCCGCCAGTAATTTGATTTAAGTTACGCAACCATTATTCTCTCATTTCCTTTCACATTGTATTTATTTCCACGAGAGTTGCCAATGCTGTTGTATATGTTATTTCCTTACGATATTGTTAATAATTATTCTAATGTATACATGTATCTCAAAGCATTCGCTTGGATCCAGCTGAGGCACGCGGCTTGTCTTTGTTCAAAACTCACCTGCCCCCGACAAAGGAATTAATTAATTAATAAGGTTGAAAATTTGTCAATCTGTCGGTCAATTGAATCTGGTGTCGCCGAAACCACTGACCCGTCTCCGTAGTCCAGTGTTTAAGGCATTGGCGTTGTAAGCCAACGACCCGGGTTTGATTCCCGGCGGAGACATTTTTTCAGCCTTTACAAAAATTTCAAAAAGGGAGGACAGCTCTGGGGAACTTTGAATTAAGTTACGCAACCATTATTCTCTCATTTCCTTTCACATTATATATGAATCTTTAAAGAATCTTTAGCACTCTAAGAACCATTCCCCGCCCGTGGGTACAAAAAGGTGGGGACTGAATTGAGGGCCAGGGGAGCTGCCTATTCAAACCAAAAAAAGGCCCCAAATCCTTAGCGTAATAATTATATACATATAGCCTAGCAGAAGCAGCCCGTGGACATCCACGGGCGCTACCTGTGTTTAGAAATGATTAATCACCGTACCGTATACTTGTCACAATAATCAAGTGAATAAAAAAAAGTCGGTAAAAATGTAATTTTTTTTTACCAAGAAGCATTCACAACATTTGAGTATGTGTTATTTATCCGAATTTTGCATGACTTCTAAAGAAAAATCCATGTTCATCTTCATGAAGACTAAATGATATGGACATAATATTATGTTCGAGTAGTATATTCATGCATAGAGCTAGAGGGAGGGATTCGTTCTTGCCTTGTATATGTGGTTTAATACTCAGAGAAATTAAGGCCATGAGAACATAACATGCATAATTAGCGGTACGTCCCTTATTGTAAAGGATGCAAAAATTAGCAAAAAACGAATTTATTGTCATTTTCTTTTCAGGGGGATTGGGGCCCCCTTATATTGGTCTTGGGAGGACCGACGGATTGACTTTTCCCTACTATCATCCCGTCACCCCAGCGCGAGGGGAGACGGGAGTAATATCCTCTATGTATTAATATCATAGTGGATATATATTTTCGAAGGAAGTTTTGTTGGGGGGAGGGGGGCACTCCTTCTTTACACCGTGGCAACCGATATTCCTAAGTGACGTGATCTCCTACACCTCCCCTCCCCCGAATGATGTCTACAGATCTGTTTAATCTGTTCTAAGGGAATGAATAATATATTTGAGGCGATATAACCATGTTTCGAACGGTATGAGGGCCAATCTCCCCATTCATGTCAATTTAGTTTAATAGGAATGATTTATGCGACAGCCACCCAAATGTGCGGTTAGGTAAACCCTCAACACTAAACCCAACCCTAACCCTATATATTGTTTTTATTTTGGGTGGCTGTCGCAAAAGGAAGTTTACCCTAGTATATGCTTCCATGATATGAGTAAAAAGTATAGAAATAGATTAAATTTAAATAAAGAGTCCTTAAATATGAATTAGTGGCCGAAATCCCTCTTTTTTTTACATTCTATCAGTTACATGTTCCTCCCCTTCACCTTGTCTCATCGAACATCAATCCCCATAATAAAAAACAAAAGCAATTGAAGCACAGAAAGAATTAAGCTCAAGAAACGGCCCCCCTAAAAAAAAAATGTTGAAAGTTCAGTTTATAAAGTAATGAATTCTTACACTAATCAAACTTCCAAAGGAGCCGAATTTTCACAAAAAAGGCAGAAAAGTTTACAGGCACCTGAATCGATCCGAACCGATCGCGACGACTGCTCCCGGGGAATGTCTCATTGAGACCTGTACATCATCCGCTTAAATCACTCGTTGAATTAAAAAAGCAGCTTGCAGTAGGGGCAGATTTTGATACCCTAAACAGGAAAACCGAAACCCGTCTATCTCTGATTGTTATACTATTTTAATGGCAATTTTATATCTTGCTTGGTATTTTACATCCTATACCTATTTGGAGGATTACATCATCATCATAGACCTCTAGCCAACTGAGAGGAACCGTTAAAAAAATTGACCTAATTTGGAACACATTACCGAACTATATCTCCCCCCCCCTTCAGCGGATCTTCTTCTTGAATTTGATACCCTTTTTCTTGATTTTTGCTTGCTTTTTTATTATATATCCTAAACGCGTAACCCGAGTTATGCGCTTATTGCTGAAAAGGTACCCTCTTTATCCGTTTTCTTGTACGTGGATGATGCCTGATGAGAAATTAGAAATGCCCTCCCTCCCCGTAACCATGAAGCTACAAAATAATGATGTAACTCTATGCGTGAAACATAGTACATGCAGTGTATGTAGAAATACACGTGCGCTATGCGAACGAATAACACGTGTGTTGATTCAAGCCATACATGTAGCGCGTGTACTATGTTTGCGCCGTAGTAGACATTGAACGTGTATACACACTACAGCATGTTGAGCTATGCCTATGTAGGGCACACGTCACGCTGTTCTTTGGCATACACCAATTGAGGTTTCTCCCCTTCACAGGTAAAGGGTATGGGTTAGGCATGAAGCTACAAACCAGCTTCAAGGGTTGGCAGAATTATTACTCCCTCCGGAAATTCAATGTTTAAAAATGAATTTATGAAATATGGACGGCACGTCAGCCCTTAAGAAGTGCCTCCCACCACTCTAAGAACCATTCCCCGCCCGTGGGTACCACAAAGGTGGGGACCGAAATTGCCATGGGAGCTGCCTATTCAAACCAAAAAAAGGCCCCAAATCATTAGCGTAATATATATACTAGCAGAAGCAGCCCGTGGACATTCACGGGCGCTAGCTGTTTATGCTTAATCACCGTACCGTATATTTGTCACAATAATCAAGTGAATAAATAAAAAGTTGGTTAAAGTTATTTTTACCAAGAAGTTTTTACAAACATGTGCATTGGGGGATCCGGGGGGGGGGGGGGTACTTCCGGCCCGTGCCCTCTCCACCCCCTTTTGGAAGGAAAGTATGCATTTTGACCATAGACGTTCCGCCCTTTTGTCGATTGTGCCCCCCCCCCTTTTAGAATGAAAACCTTCTTTTTTTTTGCTTGTCAGAGAATTATGGAGGGACCCCCATAACCACCCCTCCTGAGCGAATTTTGGAGGTCTGACGAAAAAAAAATTGCCCCCCCCCCCCCACTGAACGACTTTCCAAGAACCTGGCAAGACCAAAAAAATACAGGTCTGCCTTTTCCAAAAGTTGACAAACCTGCACTTGTGTGCCCCGCCTTATACTAAATTATGGACCCGCCCCTGAACATGTGAGTATGTCTTATTTATCCAAAGCTTGCATGAGTTCTGAAGAAAATACATTTTCATCTTGATGAAGATTAATGATATGGATATAATAATGTTCTAGTAGAATATCCATGCATAGACCTAGAGGGAGCGATTTGATGTTGCCATGTGTCTGTGGTTTAATACTCAGAGAAATTAAGACCATGAAAACATAACATCCATAATTAGCGGTACGTCGCCTGTAAAGGATGAGAAAAATGAATTTGCCATTTTATTTCAGGGGGATTATTGCCCCCTTATATGGGTCTGGGAGGACCGACAGATTGACTTTTCCCTACTACCCCTCCCCCCCCCCCCCTCGCGCTAGGGAAGGGATTAATATCATTATACGTATTGATATCATAGTCGAAATATTTGGAAATTTTTGTTTTTGCTTTTGTTGTTGTTTTTTTATTGTTGTCGTTTTGTTTGTTTGTTTGTTGTTGTTGTTGTTGTTTTTTTTGTTTTTTTTTTGTTTTTTTTTTTGGGGGGGTCTCCTTCTTTACACCGTTGCAACCGATATTCCTAAGTGACGTGATCTCCTACACCTCCCCTCCCCCGAACGATGTCTACATATCAGTTTAGTCTCTTATATAAGGGAATGAATTGAGGCGATATACAATAACATCTTTCCAACGGTATGAAGGCCCTTTTCCCCAATTCATTTCAATTCAGCTGTTGATAATAGGAATGACTTATGCGACAACCACCCAAATGTGCGGTTAGGTAAACCCTAAACACTACCCTAACCCTAACTCTAAACTCCAAAGCCTATCCCCCCCCCCCCCCCCCACCCTTCCGCGGATCTTTTTCTTATCATCTCTGAATTTGATATCCTTTTTCTTGGTTTTTGCTTTTTGGATACCATAAACGCGTAACACGGGTTATGTGTTTCAGCGAGACAGCCCCCCCCCCCCCCCCCCCTAGCGAGCGCCGTGAAGCCCGATCATAGAGTTACATACACACAAAACTGTGTATGTGAAGCTACAAAATAATGATGTAACTCTATATGCGTGAAACATAGTACATGCAGAAGGCCTACGTGTAGAAGTGCGCTGTGCGAACGAATAACACGTGTGTTGTTGCGCCGTACATTTAAGCCATACATGCATGCGGATATGGCCACGCTGTTCTAATTTGGCAATACACCAATTGAGGTTTCTCCCCTTTACAGGTAAAGGGTATGGGTTGGGCATGAAGCTACACACCCGCTTCATGGGTTGACAGAATTATTACTCCCTGCGGAAATTCCATGTTTAAAAATGAATTTATGAAATATGGACAGCACGTCAGCCCTTAAGAAGTGCCTCCCACCACTCTAATAACCATTCCCCGCCCGTGGGTACCAAAAGGCGGGGATCGAAAGGGCCAGGGGAGACGCCTATTCGAACCAAAGAAAAGGCCCCAAATCCTTAGCGTCATATATATATAGATATAGACTAGCAGAAGCAGTCCGTGGACATCCACAGGCGCTAGCTGTGTTTATGATTAATCACCGTACAGTATATTTGTCACAATAATCAAGTGAATAAAAAAAAGTCGGGTAAAGTTACTTTTTACCAAGAAGTATTTACAACATGTGTATTGACGGATTGGGGGGGGGGGGGGGAGGGGGGAGGTACTTCCGGCCCGTGCCCCCCCTCCCTTTTGGAAGGAAAGTATGCATTTTGACCATAGACGATCCGCCCTTTTGTTGAGTGTGCCCCCCCTTTTTTTTTTTGCCACTGAGCGACTTTCCAAGACTTTCCAAGACCAAAAAAAAATATGGGTCTGCCTTTTCCAAAAACTTGACAAACGTGCACTTGTGTGCCCCCCTTATAATAAATCCTGGATCCGCCCCTGAACATGTTCTGAAGAAAATACATTGATTGATAATAGGAATGACTCACGCGACAGCCACCCAAGTGTGGGGTTACGTAAACCCGAAACCCTACCCTAAACTCTAAACCTTAACCCAAACCCTAACCCTATATATTGTTTTCATTTCGGGAGGGTGTCACAAAAGGAAGTTTACCCAAGTATATGCTTCCAAGATATAAGTAAAAAGTAGAAATAAATTAAATTGAAATAAAGAGTCCTAAAATATGAAGTGGCAGAAATCCCCTCCTCTTTTTTAATTATATTTTTTTTACATTTAACAGTTCCATATTCCTCCCCTTCACCCTGTCTCATCGAACATCAATCCTCCCCCCCCCCCAAAAAAAACCCAACAAAAAACAACAAACAACAAACAAACCCTCCCCCCCCCCCCCCAAAAAAAAAAAAAAAAAAAAAAAAAAAAAAACAATAATACAATTAAAAGTAATCAATTTAGAAGTAATGCCATGCTTACATAAATAAGACTCCCTGGAGCCGAATTTTCACAAATAAGAGCAGAAATATTTACGGGCACCTGAATCGATCCAAATCGATCGCGACGACCGCCTCATTGAGACCTATACATTATCCACGTAAATCACTTGCTGAATTAAAAAGCAAATTGTAGTAGGCGCAGATTTTGATACCCTAAACAGGAAAACCCGTCTATCCCTTATTTTTATACCATTAGCGGCGCTTTTATATCTGGCTTGGTATTTTACATCCTATTTAGGCCTACATCATCATCATAAGACTTCTTTTTAGCCAAAAAGGAGTAAAAGAAATTTAACCTAATTATTATTATTATTATTATCCTTACTTATAACTCGCTTTTCCAATTAGGCTCAAAGCGCTTACAATAAATTAAATCATCTACAAACTATAAACTATCAAAAAGATGTGTTTTTAATGCCTTTCTGAAAATTATTACTGATGAAGACTGTCTAATGGAAAGTGGCAAATCATTCCAGTATTTTGAAGCTGACACAGTAAACGTTCTATCACCAGCTAATGTTCGAGTTACTGAATATGTGAGGCGGAGAGGGTCAGTGGCGGACCTTAGTAATCTAGTGGGCTTGTATAAACTCAGACAGTTAATCAAATACTCTGGAGCCTGGTTATTAGTATTTTGTAGACAAACAAGAGTAATTTGAAAATTATTCTTTGCTTCAAAGGAAGCCAATGTAGTGAGTTCAAGAGTGGTTGAGAAGGGTGGTCTCGAGAAACCTGTAAAATTAATGGTGCTGCCCAATTTTGTAATCGTTGAATACGAATCAACTGATTAGAGGGAATCGTAGAAAGTAGCCCATTGCAATAATCAATAAGAGATAAAACTAGAGAACGGACAGCATTGTGACGACACATTACCGAACTATCCCCCCCCCCCTTTCCGCGGATCTTCTTCTTATCTTCTTCTTTCGTTAACTACACCACCAGTAGGCGCTTCGAGGCCGCGGACATTTTTGCAGATTGTATATGGCTTGGGCATAAGAGGCCGCTAATTATTTGCCGATTCTACTTGATACGGTCAAATGAGGGCGCAAATATTGTGCTTTGTATTTTTACTTTCCAAAGCTAAAAAAATCATTTAAAATTCCCAATTTAATAGTAATATTGTTGTGAAAGAAGGAGAAGATATTTGCTTTCCGAGGCTTTTTTTCATGTCAGATAATGAGATTTGGCTAAGGGTATAGGACGCGTTTTGTCAAAACAGGCATTTCTATATGGCGGCCCATCTCTTTGAAATTAGATTCGTCTAATGTATGAAAATGTATCATGAGTGTAGGTAATGGAAATGGCATGGAAGCTTCCCATTGTCTTATCTCAGTTGTATTGATAGTTTGATTATACAAAATTATTACATTGTTTTATGTTAAATCATTATTACATTGTTACATTGTTTTATGCTAAATCATTAAATCGATATATATCATGCTAGTTTTGAAACGGAAAACTAAATCAAATTAATTCAAATCAAATACATGTATTCCATAGCATACAACCTATGATGACCCAGACCCAGAAATTCATCCGAAATCGATGTGAGAGTCATGCTGCAAAAGTTTTAAAATTAATCCAAGTTACAAGTTGAATGTTTGGCAAAGGGTTGGATGACTGACACAGTTACATTTCCCTGGTTGAAACATGATGATGTACGACGCCCCATATGCACCTGTGGAAAAAGGACTGCTAAGCCAGGAATTCTAAAGAAAATAATGCGAAGAGCTAATAGTCATCATCCAAGAACAAGTGACATTCCCCTTAGCACCCTGGAACATAGAGCTTCAAACTCATCAGTGATTCTTTGTCTCAGAGTTGCAATGTCAGGTGGAGGGGTAATGAACACTTTGAACACCTCCACCTGACATTGCAACTCTGAGACAAAGAATCACTGATGAGTTTGAAGCTCTACACCACCAAGCCCCAATGATTCGCAGGGCTGTGCGTGAGATGGAGAAAAGAGCTAATCTCTGTGTGGAAAGGATTGGGGGCCATTTTGAGGGGCATGGGATGTATTGTCAAAAAGAGATATCCGAAAGAAGACAATGGTAAGTTGCGATTATTATTCTTGCAGTGTCTAAACTTGGTCCCAAGTCCAATTTGACCCATTGTCCAAAAAGAATGATTACTCAGCCATCCATGACCGTGTATGAATAAATAAGATATCATTGGAAAGAAGAGATATGTGGTTTTAAGATGTTGCTACTCACTTTGGTGTAAAGTTAGCACAATCTTCACCAATTTGAAATCAAATCTTGTTGCGTTTTTTTGTATACGCACTCTATATATAGATGTCATGTCATGTCATAGAAGTCAATAGACACTAACATAGTTTTAGCCACTTCATTTGGTTTGAGTCGTCCTGGGAATCTGCACTTTTGTATAAGACATGAAAATGCAATGATTAGAGAGTCCAACGTCGGATCAAGTCAATATTGCTCAGTCATCTGTAAATTTCTTTAGTCATTTGTTAGCTGCCCCTGTCCCTTTTTTCAGTGCTAAAGCTATGGTCACAACCCCCCCCCCCCAAAAAAAATAGCCTGCTCGGCGGCCGGGCGGCGAGTTTTAGCCAATTTTGCCTGGGCACCGAGCGGCGGCCGCCCGGGCACCGCTGGTTTTTAGGGCAATGCTCGGTCGCCGCTGAAGTTTTAGCGCGGACTTAAAATTCTGCCGGCGCCTGCCCACTTTTCACTCGCCACCCAAAAACGCTCGGTGCCCAGGCGGCGACCACCCGGGCACCGACCTAAACGAGCGGTCGCTGTCGAGCAATTTAGGTCAAAAATCGAAGGTGCTGGATCAAAGGCTGCCGAGCGGTTGCCGCCCGGTCGCTGCTAGGAGATCGGTGGGTCACAGGGCGGCGAGTTCAAATTCGGCAGGTGGCCGGTAGGAAACCATACGGGAATCGGTGGGTCATCAATCGGACACTGCCCGGACGCCGCTTGGAGAAGCTCTGCTGATTTCGCCATGTTTTGACCTGAAATCGACCGGCGACCGACCGGAAATCGACATGGGCACCGCCCGGCATCGCTGGGGCTTCACAACCCGCTCGACTTCTTCAAAGGTCGTTGGGCAATGCTTAAGTTCCAGCGGTCTCCGAGCAGGTTACAAATCGGTCGGCCGCCGCTCTGATTTGTGACCAAAGCATAAGCTGACTACATTTTAAAAAGTCAAGATGTGATCGGTATTACGTTGATGTTGGCTGTAGGCTTCTTTTGATGGACGAACCTCCCGCGTAAGCAGTGGCGTAGCCAGGATTTTTCAATAGGGGGGGGGGGGCAGACGTGAAGGATCTATCCGCGTAGCGAGGATTTCATTATAGAGGGGAGGTTGTGAGCACGCAAAGCGTGCTCCCAGGGGATGGGTGCAGGTATAGGGGGAGTTTCCCCTCCCACGCGAAGCGTGAAAGCTCTGAAGTTTTATTGCAAATTTTGAGAGAAAGATAGCGGCTCGTATCGCCTTTTTTTTCTCTGACTTCCACTGCTTTTTCGCTCTCGCTTTTTTTAAGGGGCTGAATATGGGAGTCTACGCCAGTGCCGGTAAGTATAGGGCAGGTGTGTGAGGAACTTATGAACATCGAAAGCTGGTCTTATACCTTCAAAAATTGGGGTGGTGACGACCAGGGTCGGATTTATTATTTTCTGCTGTTTTATTTACCCATTCCTCCCAATGCACATCAACATGCCTTTAAGTCAAAAACAAACCGGTCCGTAAGATAGCTTAGATATCCCGATTACATGGGGCTTGAGGCGCAGGGGTCGAGATTATTCATTTATTTCAGGGAGGAAATCGCATTTGTGGATACGCTGGGGGGAGAATAAGAAGTAATAGTTTCCACATTTTTGTGTATGGAAAATATAGAGACCAATGACATAGACTCATTTTTGAAAAATCCCATTTATTTTGTTGTAAATCAGCTAATAGCCTACAATAATGTGCTACATTTGATAAAGGAAGTTCTTTTTTATTTGAATGTTACAGGATAGCGTAGAGGTCATTCCACTTTTTTGGATAGTTAATGAACATTGGAAAATCATCATTCATTTTTAAGTGTTCCACCATACGAGAAGGACCTTTATTACAGATGTTCCATATTCGCAGAAGCTATCCTAAAATTTGATTATCATTTGAACAGAAGTTTATTCCATTGGGCTGCTGGGGAATGAATTATAAAGTTAGGATTTGATTTTTATCAATTTTCATATAATTAAGTAGGCATGTATATTCATTTCCCGCTATAGATATAAGTGATACCGTTATTGCATAAAGAATAGAAATGAACAAGTTAGTCTTGATGATTTAAATAATGAATATTGATTGTGCCTTCAAGTGGCATAAAAAAAAGCGGAAGTAGCTGTATTTAATTTGTTACCAGCATGATTGGAATTGAAATTGGAAGCTGATAATTTCTAAACATTGATGAGAATTTGTGTATCAACTTGATATTTGTCTTCTGTTGAAACCAGGTAATACTGGTAATTATTCAGTGCCAATTCACCTTAGTTTTGATTGTATTGTTAATATGTTGATTGTAATGGCTGTACAGGCCCATTCTACGTATATGTATATCAGTGTTGTAGTGAAGGCCCAAACCCTCCAGGCCAAGGCATTGACTAGCAAGGCCAAAGCATTAATTTAGAAAGGAGGGGAAATGGAACATAAAAAAAAAAAGTTCACATCACAGGTACGCACACACAAAAGAAAGTAGACACTGCCTTCGAGAACTAAATGACAGATGAGGTGGCTGAACATGGGGGGGGGGGGGGGGGGGGTCATTGCAAAAATGTATCTTTTTTGAAAAGGGGCACCTACAAAGACCTGGTGGGGAAAAAAATCACTTTTCAAAACCTCTCTTTTCATGGCCTACTGTTTGTAGATGGTATTGTTATCTTCCTGGACATAAATAGCTGGTAATTCATTATTATTTATTTGGGAGCCATTTATGAGTGAGGTAATTAATAAAGAGGTAATTAATAAAGACGGACTTCGTGTTTTATTGTGCTCTTGCCTCAATATCAGAACTTTATCTTTAACAAAGTTTTATTAGGAGCTAGTATTTGGTTAACAATTCTTGCAAGGCACTGTATTTTATTATGATCTTAACAGATGTCACTGCTCTGAAACTCACAATGCTCCTCTTCTCTAATTTTAGGCCTCTTGCCAATATAGTGAATGTGAGGTCTCATAGCATCTAGTATTCTAGTGGTGTTTCTTTGGATTATGGAGCTCAGAGCAAACAATGCAATTGCCCCCCCCCCCCTATGCACTTTACCCAAGAAAATTTGCAAAGGAGCACTGCAGTCGAGCAGTAAGCACTTTCGAATTATGAACATAAATTAAAAGTTTTCTCAAACGGGTCGTCATATTCATGAAAACCCAGGAGAATTTTTGTCGAGGAATTGAGTAGGCAAATGAAAGTTAAGATTTCTTTTAAATGTTGAACCTTTTGCAAGTGCTTAAAAAGAGGCTGATGAAACTTAAAGGCCTACATGTATATCAGGGGGCAAAGCAAAGAGCCATTTCTTTTCTTTTTGAACGCTTTAAAAGGCCATTCTAAACAGGGGCGGATCTAGCTTTTTTCCAACGGGGGGGGGGGGTGGGTTTGGCCCAAACAGGGGCGGATCCAGGATTGAGGAAAAGAGGGGGCACACAAATGAAGGTTTGTCAACTTTTGGAAAAGGCAGACTCGTATTTTGTTGGTCTCGCCAGCTTGTCGAAAAGTCGTTCAGTGGGGGGGGGGGGGGGGGGGGGTCCAGTTTTCCTCGATAATTGCTTGACAAGCAAAAAAAAAAAAGGGGGGCATGGGCCAGAAGTGCCCCTGGATCCGTCAATGGACCCAAGGACGATGCGGAGCATCGGCCACAAGCCGCGAAGCTGCGAACCTATTTTTTTCGCTGTTTTGAACCCCCGTAAGTGATGTTTTCCTGGCATCTACTAACGCAATTGAGACCATAAAAAGCAGTCCTGTGCTATAGGAATATACTGTGTGGGTCAGGACATATTATGATGGCGTTTTTCTATGCACATTAAATTTTTACTTGGCAGCCCAAGGGGAGGGGGGGGGGGGGGGGGGTTAGATCCGCCACTGCTAAATTATATCATAATTATATGTATATTGTGATGTGAAATTACAACATCCTGAAACGTGAGGTCTTTTAGAAAATCATGCGCATTTTATACCCTGATAAGATCAATTTTTAATACAATTTATCCTCAGGGCGTAGAAAGTCATCAATATAATCATTATTTTTTTCTTCCTTTTCTCTTTCTCAACTTATGCTTTTTGCGCACCAATCAAGTGGCCCCCTGCCAGACAAGGCAAAAAGAAACAAATGTGCCTATACCTAAAACTGAGTACCAGTTTTTGCATATGGCAATAGAATGAATAATACAGGAGAAACATTTGAGCAAATTCACAAAAATTTGCAAATACTTTATTCAAGCTTGCAAAATGTTCACCGAGACAAAAAAGACAGATTTATTCCATTCTGCACATCTATCTAATCCGTTATTTATGTCATCATCAACATCATTATCATTAGCATCACTCTTCATAATTATCATCATTATTATCATTATGATGATGTTCATGATGATGACGGTGCGTGATGATGACGGTGAGGATTATTATCGCTGTTATTATAATCATCAATATCATTCCTCTCATGTTAATCTGAAATTGGAAAAACATGAATTAATTTCCCTTATGATTACCTAAATCTTGTATTAGCTACATATAGTATTACTGTACAAATCAACCAAAATGTTTTAAAATTTTACTTGAAAATTAGCTAAGTGTCATATGCCTTAAAAACGCCTTGAATTTTCTGGAGATAATCAAGGCTTGGAACCCTCAAGGCAAAGGGCAAAGCATGCCAAAGGCCAAGGCATTCAAGTCCAAGGCTTTAAGGCCTTAAGCTGGCGTCACACTCTCCCGAAATTGACACAATATGGCCATACGAATATGGAATTTTCAATTTCGCGCGTAGTTGGCCCCGAACTTGTTCAACAGCCAATCAACAGCCGAAGCAAGTACGATGCCTACAGAATGTCACACGATGGCACCCGAAACACACACGAAGGCTACACGAAGATGTGAATTTCTATTAAGAAGTTTACCCTAAGGACACACGAATGCCACACGATGACTACACGACGTCGTATTGAGAGTACGATGCGTTCGAACTAGGTCATGAAGGCCTCGCGTGACCTCCAGTAAACCTTCAGTCGATGGCGTACGCGTTGGAAATTCAATTGCTGATCTACGGAAGCTTAAATGTGCCCCCAGAAGCCGACATAATTTAGGAGCGATGACGAGAAGACGAGGCGAGAAGACAAGGCGAGAAGACGAGAAAATAAGTTGAGAAGACAATAAGACGAGGCAGGAAGACAAGAAGACGAGATCCTAGATCTCGTCAAGTCGACTTGATGATGAGAAGATAAGATGACAAGATCCTGAATTTCGTCAAGTCGACTTGATGAGGATGAAAAGACGAAAGACAAGATCCTGGATCTCGTCAAGTCGACTTCTTCAGGACGAAAAGGCGAGAAGACAAGATCCTGGATTTCGTGAAGTCGACTTCGTCGGGATGAGAAGACTAGAAGACAAACTCCTGGATTTCGTCAAGTCGACTTCTTCAGGACGAGAAGACAAGAAGACAAAATCCTTGATCTCCTCTAGTCGACAAAAAGACAAGATCCTAGATCTCGTCAAGTCGACGTGATGAGGATGAGAAGATAAGAAGACAAGATCTTAGATCTCGTCAAGTCGACTTTTTCAGGACGAGAATACGAGAAGTCAAAATCCTGGATCTCGTCAAGTCGACTTCGTCAGGACGACAAAACAAGAAAACAAGATCCGGAATTTCGTCAGTTTGACTTCGTCACGAAGAGAAGATAAGAAAACAAGACCCTGAATCTTGTCAAGTCGACTTGGTGAGGATCAGATGACAAGAAGACAAAATGAATCCCGGATCTTGCCAAGTCGACTTGACGAGATCTAGGATCTTGTCTTCTCGTCTTCTCGTCCTTGATCAAAGTCGACTTCACGAGATCAAGAATTTTGTCTTCTTTTCTTGTCATCATCATCAAGTCGAGTTGAAAAGATGCAGGATTTTATCTTCTTGTCTTCTTTCCCCGATGAAGTAACTTGACGAGATCCAGGATATTCCTTTTTGTCATTCCATACAAACACAGTTATGGGACCCGTAGTGCTGCAAACACAGGCTTAATTTTACCTAAAATTAAAACAGAAATGGGGAAACGGAGTTTTTCACACGAAGGAGCAGTAATTTGGAACAGTTTGCCACGTTATGTTAGGAATGCTTCAACAAGTTCTTTGTTGTCTATTTTGTTTTGGCGCCATACTCGTTCAAATTCTTCAGTTGGTCCTTTGTAAAATTACCAAAAGCGTATGTAATTACTTTGTTCAAGTATTGTTTATATATGTATGATTGTATTATATGTATTTTTTTTGTAGGGCCTCCAAGGAAATAAATAAATAAATAAATAAATAAATAAATGATGAGATCCGGGATCTTGTCATCTGATCATCTTTTCTTAAAGATGTCGACATGAGGAGATCCGAGATCTCGTCATCAGATCATCTCATCTCTTCTGAAGGATGTCGACATGATGAGATCCGAGATCTCGTCATCTGATCATCTCTTCGAAAGGATGTCGACATGATGGGATCCGGGATCTTGTCATCTGATCTTTTCGCTAGTAAGATGTTGACTTCCCAATATAATTATCTCAACATCTGGGTGGTACTTTTAAGCTTTCATATAAATATCATTTAAAGTTATTTTAATCTATCTTCCTCTGCGCTGACTTCTACCTCTCTCTCTTTCTCTCTCTCTCTCCATTCTCTTCTTTGCACCTGTATTTTTCTGTTTCTGTGAAGTACAGAATTACAGTATATTTATGCTGGCTATTTCTATTCAAGTTCATTACACAGATTTAAGCCCTATTATCTTTGATTCCATTCATATTTCTGTAATTCCTTTTACGCTACATCCTGAATCCTCAATAGCCAACACTCTATTTAGTGCTTTAAATCCACCATTGTGTTAAGTGAGATATATGAGACGGTTTTGATGCTTAAACATAAATTTATATCAAATTTATATACGCACATATGCAGGAATGGGGATGATTTGGGGGCAATGGGCTCTGCAGTCATTTCAGTGCCAGGGGTTAATTAAACAATAATAGTATAGTGAAATAAAGAAATATACCAGACGACTTTGAGGTGTGTTTGTGCATCAATTTATAACCAAGGCCAAGAGGGCGACACCAGGTGGCGTGCTTTCACTTCACATTTGCTGTAACCAAATATCACAATAATTACATAATGGCATGACTACCTTTTTCTTTCCTTTCTCATCATCGCATAGTCTGTATGATTTATACAACATCATTCGATATACTCTACAGGTACGATCACGGGTGTAAAACTCTATGAGCTAAAACAAAATAACAAAATATACAAAGTATCCTGTTGCGGTAAACCTGATAATTACAATAACCAAGTTGATGAACGATATGACTATCTTAACATGTAACAAAATGAAAATGGCACCAACATACCTGGATCGTGCACAGAACAAGCCGAGATGCATCCGGTTTAGTTTGAGATATCCTACAGTGATTTGTAGTTTTATTCTATTCAATCTGCAAAGATAATGTATAGACAAATAACATATTTTGAGTTATCTCGTTAGGCTTTCCATACTTCGTATGACATGATTATACTGTACATGTACTCAATAAATGGTTGTATCTGAAATAAACCCTTTCCTGATTTGTTATACATGTATCTGTTTTACCACATTGACTAAGTGATCGTTCTTATATGTTTCTCAAATTGTAGTCATGCTTAACATGCCTATTAATTAACTTTGGAAACCACTAAATGGTCTAAATATAGCGTAAACCATCAGTTTAGTTGTAGAGTTGCCCGTCTATAGAAATACAGTTTAATATTCCAAATAAAGCTCACATTTTAAATCTTTGTGATAACGTTTTATAATATCTTATGCTGTATGGTAAATTTCTCAGAAAACAATAAATATCACCATGCAGCATATTCATAATCTGCAGTTCTAACATTAAACATAATGCACATACCAATATAAATTAATGTAGCCTTAACCAATATTGATCAATCGATATGCCTGTTATCAATGCATCCAAAATGCACAGACCTAAATTCGTCCTCAACTCTGTACCCCAATTCTTAATTTTGTAAAACTGTTTTAATTCATACTCATAGCAGTTGGTAGCTCTACAGCTATTAAATAAATCTTGCTAAATGATACACATGCCCAAACCAAACTGATTGGTTAATTTACAGAGAAATTCAACCTTCTCACATCAATCCCATTTTGCTTTCTTGACTTTGTTTTCTATAAAGCCAATTAAATCATTTAGGAGTCAAATCAAGCCAAATGTCATTCTAACTTTTGATAGTAAGAACTTCACTAATTATCAAATACTCTCATATTACCCATATAGCTAAAGTATAAACCATGTAGCTATACTAAACCCACTCTTTGACAGCCATTCTATAGCTTTCTGTAGCTATAAAAGTCATACAATTGCATCATTTGCAATTTAAACACTCTTATTATATAGGTGCTTATAACAATACATGTATATGAACTGAAATTAGAGACACTTATTTTTGCCAATTTCAATTCTGGCCTATATATTTCCCATCTTTCTCTGAATCTAAATGAAAGGTAATCCAAAACAGCTTGAAAATTATCTTTCTTTGAATTTTCAACATATCTTTTTCTTGACCAAAATGCCAAGCCTCCAAATTAATAACTTTTGTTAAGACCTTTTATTATTTTTATTTATGAATTTGGAATGATGGATACAAATGAGCAGCCAACGCCCCAAAACACAGAAATTGTCGGCTAACTTCAGTCCATCTTCACGTGTACATTTCAAATGAATTTTAACTTTGGTTTTATCAGTTTTTCTCCAATATCGTTTTTTGATATAACCGTATCTTCATTAAACTGTGATGTACACTACTTAATTAATTCATTAAACTTACTTCTGTGACCGGATTCAAATAAACAAGGCTGTAAAACAGTAAACCTGACGAGCTGCGGAGCTTGTCAGCCGAACGGTGTTACGTTGCTCAGTTCCATGAGCTTCGTATCAAATTCAATATGGTATCCTTGATTTAAAAAGAAAAAATCTGAAATGCCAATTTATCCTTAAAAATTGGTACCCTTTTGAATCGATCAATTTTTGGATATTTAAATTCAGCCTACTACTAAAACAATACCTGCCAGCATTGTCATAAACATAACTCATCTCTATCATTCCTCTGCCTTTCCTTATACTAGAAAAAAACGAGTGCAAAGTTTGATGTAGACAACAACAAAATTGCCTGCACTGGTCGTCTCCAGCAAAGGGTGATAAATTAAAGAAAAATTGAGGATGGTCCAATCATAGAACACTGCAAAAAATTGACCCAACCCGAAGCCGAAACACAGAGGGTAACAAAGCAAAAACAATATAACTAACCAGATTAATAGCCATAATATGACATAGAACTGAATGTCACCACTAAAGACCATGACTAAAACAGGCAAATTGACCTAATATACATAATATATGGATGAGACCCGCTGGATATAATTAAGAGTATAACTGTAAATACCAGCTCAGACATCAAATCAAAAAATCAATTTTACACATGACAAGAACACTATTTTACAATGTAACTAAAGGCCAGTGCAATACCAAAATAATTATGTCATTACCATCCTGACATCATAAACAACTGAATAGACATCAGTAGCATACAAATTACCTGTGAAAACAATAACACCCCATTAAACACTGAGACAAACAGTATATGGCCACATACCAATCACATAAAAAGCAAGTGCCCTTCGAATCCAAACAAAATACCTTTCGAAAAAAATTTGACAGCAAGTGAATAAAAACACATCATTCACCGAAATTAAGCACAGGCAGAATGGATAACAACTGTGTAATTTGAGGAACAGCAAATAATGCATCCTTATGACTTTACAAGTACAATACACACAACAGTTTGATAGAAAACTATCCATAAATATCATCGTAGATCATCGTACAAAGTTAATGATACAAACATCACAGAAAAATGCATCTTGTCATGTATTTTGGTTTATACAAGACATATTCTTAGCAGATCAAAAGTAAAACAGTGTAGTATTTGAACAAACTACAGGCAAATACACTCTTGGCATCAGTAAATAATATAAGATGTTTCTATAACAAAGGAAACATTGTCACTACATGTATATTATATCTGGTTCACAAAAAATCTTACCCCCTCTAAATCATGTATAATAACATATTCTCAAAAGACAGAAAACCATTAAGTGATACCAACACTGTATGAGATCTCCGTACAAAATTGTACATAATATAAATTATTTCCTGTTCACACTATAGCTGTGCAATAGATAGTAACCAAAAAACTTTTGGATAAATATGTTGACAATATCATATGACAACACCATAGAGATACAATAATGCCAAAAAAATCCATAGCACTTACAGTGAAAAACAATATATGAATACTGGTCGTATTAGTCCGCATAAATTACTTGTATGGGACTTGGGTGTAAAATAAACAAAATCAGAAATGGGGTACATGTAAATACATGTACAACATGGGTTCTGTCCGGCACAGTCGCAGTGGTTAAATCAACTCCTGGCAACAAGATGGAGTCCGTGCAGGAATCAACCACAACAGGACTAGAGCGGCCGCTATTTGTAACATGCATCAGGAGGTAAGTTTCTGAGTCTGTTGTCATCCTCATATGACAAGCAAGGATGGTGGACCGTCGAGGTTACAATGGGGGACGATCTTGAAGAACCAAACCTGAGGCGAGAACGCTCTGTAGATACGGAGTGGCCTGCGGAGTGGCAGAAGATCTGGTCACCAGGTCTGCAAAGCTCTTTTTCCGGGGCAGACATATCAGCAGGACCATGCTCAGTAGCGGCATGGGGCTGGTCTGGTGGACGAGTACAACGGAGCTCTCCTATGGGGATGGACAGATCAGCAGGACCATGCCCAGTAGCAGCATGGGGCTGGTCTGGCGGACGAGTTTGGTATGTGACGTCAGCAGCGCAGAATGAACGGCAATCTCGGCCGTTTGACGGACGAGACCGAGGGGTCAGATCAGGCATGATGGAACTCTTATGAAAGATGGTACTGAACGGACCGCTAAGGTCAATTCCACGGTAACGGAAGGACATTTAGATACAGTTTGTGTGTGATTGTCCTTCCGTTACTGTGGTATTGACCCTAACCGATCGTGGGCAACCGGATAATGCGACAGTTGGAGAAGGCACATTCGGATACGGTGGCGATTTCACGATCACGCAACATCTGGTTCGCGAAGGTGGACTTAATTTGCACCGGTAAGGAACCACCATCGACATCTACATCCGGCGGACGCAACGGAGGCGGAACGATTCTTCCATTGCTAAGTGCGCAGCTGTTATGCGCAGAGACTGACTGCTCCGGATTGGCAGCGTCTATAGACGAATCATGAGGCATCACAGTACCTCAAAGATCAATAATGCGGTCGCCACAGAAGCAGCGATCCAGCAGCATTGCATCGGACAAAGTCACTTTAGACAAAATGGTTACATCAAGCAAATTCGTCGGACCATGGTCCGGACCAGAACTTAAGTCAACAGACTCTGTAAAATGACTGACAGACATATCAGCTGGGGGACGATCCCCAATCACAGAGGAGTCGATAAAAGAATCCACACCAGGAAGTGAAGAACGCAACTCTCTAACTGGAGTGCGAGACATACACCTAGAATGAACAAAGGCACAACTGTCCTCAAAGTCACCTGACAATCATGTTCAAAAGTGTGAACTCTACTAGGCCTAGCACCAAATGTGGGGACTATATACTGAAAATACGACTGACCAGGGTTATCCTCTACAGCAGGAGAGCACACTGCTGTACGATCTATGAGTAATTTGTACCGACCAACTTCGGTATGACCATTTACATCTACATGTAAGACATTCTCATCGGATCCCTCATCGTATATCACATGATCCTTGTTTGTTCCTCTCGCATTACCTATGTCTGTTCCGTGATCCACATCTGTTTTGCGATCAATATTCACACCATCTCCACAAGTCTCTACTCCAATGTCTTCACTTTCACTTGTCTCATATCCATCATCTTTCTAGTCACCATTCAACTGTGTCACATTTACACCTATGTTAGTCTCTATTCCAGGAATCACACTCTCATTTATCTTATGTATTTCATCTCCTAGATCTCTGTTCCAATGTGAAACACATTGATCCTCACCAGAAATCATTCCACGGTCTTCACCTACTTCACCATCTTCATTCTCTACCATGTCACGATTGTCTTCATCACTAGCCATCGATTGACAATCCTCACTTGCACTTGCATTGTACATGTATTCATCTACTACTTTATTTGTATTCCCTAATGTATGTCTATCATAATCAGGAGTATCAATTACACAATTGCTCACATTCATCTCATCTCTCTCATCTTTGATACCCTTGTTGCTAAAGGGATTATATTCAATCAACCCTACGGTATCATTCCCATTCATGTCTTCATCACCATGAACGCATGAGGGAGACAAGGCAGACACGGGCTGACGGAATAGTACGCAACATCATCGCCAAACATGATCTGTTGCTTGGAGGGGTGGACTGACACATCACTCTGCTCCATGAAGGGAGCACCAGCAATGACATCACAAGAATCATCTACCAAGGAATCATCGTGGACTACCACGAATTCAAACAAATCTCACACCCGTCAATCAACAACGTGAACTGGGTCAGACCAACAATCCGGGTCTGATAGACAAGACTAGTTACCAAAACATTACCTTCAAAACTATAATCACAAAATCCACAAGAACATCAAATCCAAAATAATCAGCAGCAGACTCTTTGATAAGATTGATTTGTGATCCACTCTTCAATTCAACAGAAATTTCCAAATTCTCTCTAGTATAAGCAAAAAAACACGGTTTACGAACAATCTGCTCTCTGGCAGAGGACTGACGCAAATATAATTGCGAAGACCTGCTAGTCGGACGCCGGCACTTCGGCATAAGCGCCCCGACTGCCGCGGCGGTCTGCGCCGCCTTAGCCATGGTTTCCCCGAGTGTCTTATCACACATCTTTCTGTATGTATGTATGGGGCTACACAAATGTCCTAGGATTACCTCTCGTCTGACACCGATATTTACACGGCACGCCTAGCCCTATTTTGAGGGTTTATTTCAGTAACTGGTTAAATAACTCGATGGGTAGGAATCAGACCTAGCTGCCACCATGCAAACAATATTAGTATAATGAAATAAAGAAATATACCAAGACGACTTTGAGGTGTGTTTGTGCATCAATTTATAACCAAGGCCATGATGGCGACACCAGGTTCACATTTGCTATAACCAAATGTCACAATAAGTACATAATGGCGCAGAGGTTGATTGGACAAGTTAATAATAGTATTTTAGCTATTTTTAGAGTGCTAACTATTTGAATAAATTATTCAATCAATAGTTCTTAAAAATTAAGCATGGATGTGCGATTATCTTTCAGATCTGTCAAAGAACTTGAGCACTGATTTTGACTGCGCGTGGTTGAGAATTCATGTAGTTATTTCTTGCTATGTCCTGTGTCAAACCAAAAGAAGAATTTTAAAAGCAATGCGTTCCTTCAGGGGCAACCAATTAAGCTCTTTCAGGATAGGGGTGATGTGGCTGCGCTTGCTGAAACAGGTTACAACGCGTCGACTATTTGCATTGCATATTTTCGTGTTTAATTCCTCGCAATAACGTTGATTTGAGGACACAGTTTCATCAATAATGCCGAATCGGTGTATAGTTGCGGGCTGTAGCAAGACCCCTAAAGATGATGTAAGGGGATGTAAGCCTACATCTTTTTCCTAAAGATGAAAATCTACGGAAATTGTGGGTCGCAAAGGTAAAGCTCACGCGGGCAGAGTGGCAAGGGCCGGCCAAGTGAGTGGAGTACAATCTGCAGTGATCACTTTGAGATAATATATTGATAATGATTATTCACTCCTAAGATTATATTGAATAATTTCCTTTTTTCATAAATAGTCCGTTGAACAGAGGGGTCAAATACCGCATTGTGTGTACTATATTACATGCTGCAGCCTGCAGATATTGTGCCTCTTACTCTTCATACGTCACATGGGGGTTAGCAAATCAGCACACGAGTTTTAAGGAACGGTCCCAAAACCTCTACTTTTCCCCCTTTTTCGCCAGAACGAGACATAATTTGGACAATCGATTGCCAGATTAGTGATTAGAAGCAAAAATACATGGAAAGAGCACCCATTTTCTCTCTAATTTAGTCAACCTTTAAACATGGCGCTTTGGTGAGTTTAAAGAACTCGCCTTCTGGCCTTCTCGTCTTAAACAAGGCGCCTTGGCGAATTTGTGCAACTCGCCTTCTAGCCTTCTTGTCTTAAACAAGGCGCCTTGGCAAGTTTGTACAAGTTGCCTTCTTGCATTTCATCGTAAACAAGGTGCCTTGGCGAGTTCGGACAAGTTGCCTTCTCGCATTTTCATCTTAAACAAGGCGCCTGGCAAGTTTGTACAAGTTGCCTTCTCGCATTTTCATCTTAAACAAAGTGCCTTGGCGATTTTGTTCAAGCCCTGTAGTCTTAAAATAACAACAACTTGTCTTCTCGTCGTTTTGTCTCAAATATTTCGGCATGCCAAGTTCCATCAACTCGTCTTCTCGTCTTCTTGTCCAGAATTAGTCGACTTGTCGAGTTTCAACAAATCGTCTTCTCGTCATTTAATCTTCCTTCTCGTCTTCTTATCTCGTCATCTGGTTGGCACTTATAAGCTTCCTTACACATGGGAAACGCTAGAGCTACTCAAATTCGGCTGTCTTCGCCGACACCGTGGTGCCATCTCGATGTCATCATAATATAATACGATGGCTAGACGCCGGCATTGCGAGGGCTTCAGGTAGTCGTTTTGCCTTCCCAAGACAATCGGGCAGCTTCCTATTTTCTTCGTGTTGTCTTCGTGAGGCGAAAAATGCCCCATGATCACACGAAGTAAATACGAAGATGACACGATTTGATGAGATGCCCTCACGATGGCCTTACGAAGGGTAAAATAGACACACGAATTCAAAACGAAAATAAAACTTCGAAAGGTCTTCGGGCAATTTTTTGGCATTCCAAAGATTTTGCCACCGCTCACGAAGTTGCTGCCGGAGCCTGAGAAACTCTACCGGTGGTCATACGATGGCTTAAGATGCCCTCACGAATGGCCCGATGTTTATACGATCAGGGCCGAATTTGAACATTTCCTTTATCGTGTGTCCATCTTTGCTCAATTTCGGGACATTGCGACGCCTGAATGATGGTCATCCAGTGTCTGTGATTTCTTGTCTTTTGTCTCTTCATCAACTATCCTTCACTGTCTGTGCGTAGCTCTATGCCTCATTTTCCCTTTGCGTATTTGTATTTCTTTACTCTCTAACAGCATAGTCCTCTTTTATTTGTATCTCTCTCTTCTTGGACTTTTCAATCTACATGATCACTGACGCTTGTAAATTAAGTTTAGAATTAAAGAACTTACTTCATAAATTATCAATATCTATTCACAAAAAGATATTCATATTATTTGGGCATTCTTCAAGCTTTCTTTGACTATGCTACAGTTATCCCCTACACCAATGCATAAAAATATACGAAGTAATAATTACAATGGGTAGTATTGTGACATGATGAAAATCATGATACGGTATACAAATAGATACGTTAGTTCAATCTATGGAGTCTAGGTGACATGCAGAATAGACCCCACTAATTTATTTAGCTGGTGTTTCGCATAATGTTAATGTATCTTTGTCTCATCTCCTTAGCATCTGAATTGTTAGTTTTACAGCAATGTTGTAAGGTAATAAATACATATCAAACAGCAATGGCATTATTAGTCATCGGCCTATTGCGAAGCAGAGGCGTTCGGACAGTAACAATACTATGTCTTGTTTACCGAGGGTAGCCTGGTCACTATCACATACTGTTCTGGCGTTTGCCGGCTCGGGCCTTACAAAACAACCAAAAGTAAAGCAAGATATCATCAAGTACTTTTTACGTTCTATTCCTGAGATTAATTTTTAATATCTACCTTTACTTTTTGTTCTTGTTTTGACAGGTTTTATATTATAAGAAGCCTGTGGTTCTAGAAATCTCTTCAGCCATGGCACAGAAACATATAAGAACGCTGCTGCTCTTCCTCATATTATACCAGATTCAGACCATCCGATCAGCTCCTCTCTCGTCCTATCTGGTATCATCTTTTACCAGTCCTGACCCAACCCTACCATTCAACCACCTCGCCATCAACAACGTCACTGGAGATGTCTATATTGGAGCACGAGAGAGGCTTTATCAACTCAACTCAGACCTGACTCTCAAACATACAGTAGATGTTGGATCCTGCTCTTCTCGAGATGGAGTTAACAATGATAATAAACTTCTTATTGTAGCTCCATCTCCTGAGGATAAGCTTATCACGTGTGGTAGCTGTGATGGTTTATGTGAGACAAGGAGCTTGACTAATATATCACATGATGTAGTAAGACACGGCATGGGTGTAAATGATCAAGTCGTGACAGCAAATGATTTAGCCACTGTTGGAGTTGTTGTTATGGGCTCTGACTTTAATAAGGAAACTCCTGGTGAAGGTAATCTAGATGGAGGGTTTTACTTATTCATAGGGGACAATGGTGGAGACGTTCCCTTTATCTCAAAGTACAATCTTGAAGAATTGAGTAGTGTACAAACTATACCAGTAGCTACTAACCCCAAGGAGAAGTCATTCAGACATATGATTGGTTACCAGGATTATCTATACTATTTCATATATCGGGTAAGCATGGTGTATTTGGGACGCCTGTGTCGTAATTCACTGGATACCAATTTTGAATCTTACACAGAGATAAAGCTGCAGTGTGGATCTGATAATATGATCCAGTCTGCTCATATCGGACCAGCAGGATCTCAGCTAGCTGACTCTTTGAATTTGGACAGTACTGATGCCATATTGTATGCTGTATTTACAAATGGGGGCTCATCTGCCCTCTGTCTCTATAAGATGAGTGATGTCCAGCAATGCTTTGAAGATGCTGTCTTAGGATGTATTCAGGGAGAAACTGACAAGGGAACACAAAACGATTACCTGGATATGAGCACATGTAATTCGGTAAGCATGTTAAGTAAATATATCCAGTACAGCGTAAAGCGATGATTATACTGTTATCATATAAAACCCCTGTTTGCTAAATTATCTTTAAAAAATATATGAACTTTACACCCTACATCAACAAAGTTCCTGTTCAGGGATTGGTCAAGGATTGCTCTCGTGGCATATCAAATGCTTTGAGCGCCTTATAGGGCAGCTCGGCTACAGCCAGGGTAATATTGGAGCGCCTTGAGCACCATTGGTGGATACGAGCGCTATATAAATACCCAATATTATTATTATTATAAAATACTGCCACCATAAAACAAAATGGATACGGTGTAACGTCACTCATGGATATACAATGTGATCCAATAAAAAGGAAACCCATATTCAACCACAGCTATCGTTGCAATCAGTACATATAGATTTAATCAAAGATACTCAATTTATAGCCTATCATGTTTCCTTTAATTTGACACCTTAGTCAATGAAATCCATGGACAGCTGAACAACAGCATTTTTCCTGATTCGGGTCAAATTTGCCTCTGACCAAGTTTGGAATGAAATGGATGGAAAACACATGCTTGGTTGAATGGTCTCCGATCCAATTGAATGCACTCACACATAATGAAAATATCTCCTGAATACTTTTCATCCCAAACTTGGGCAAAGGTAATTCTGACATGCTTTTTTTTTTTAAATGACCAGTGCTTAATCATCCATGATTGCATCTTGGTAAGCAGCCTGTCAAATCAGCTACCATACCATTATAATTTATTTCAACGACGTCACGGGCCTTTAAAAAAAATGGGGTTTAAATATGGGTTTCCTTTTAATGGACTCACACTGTATATACCACGACTAACGTCACAGACCGCGAGGATTTCGATATCGTGATATCACCCCTACTGCTGACTCTATCGAGTCACTGTTGCAGTGCTGTCCGCGATCGTTATTGCTTGTATATGTGCCTTTTGATTATGATTAGTTGGTAGATTTTTGCAGTGTTGTAGTGCCTTGATGGTCGGAATGGGCCTTGAGGCGCCTTAAGGCCATTTTAATTCCTTGGCCTTGGACTTGGATGACTTTGCCTTTGACATGGTGGTCTTGGCTTTGAGGGTGCCAAGCCTTGACCATCTCCAGAAACTTCAAGGAATAAGGAAAGTTTCATCAAAATCCGATTACAAATAACAAAGATATTGAATTTTAAAGTTTTACATTATTTCGATAAAACAGTTCTATGCATATCGTCATGAATATGCAATGAGTGGGCTGATGATGTCACGTCCCCACTTGCCTTTCTCTTATTTTATTATATGAAATCACAATTATTTCATTTTATCATACATGTGTATAACCTGTCTTCCTTGTAACAATATAAGTCTCAGCAAAAGTGATGATCTTATACATTAAATCAGCATTCAGTCCAATTTGTACATTCTTGGAGGAGAAATTTTGAATAATTATAATTTTATATAATAAATTACAAAGGTACAAAGGTGGGGGTATGATGTCATCTGGTCGCTCGTTCCTGACAGAACTGTTTCACCAAAATAATGTAAAAGAGTTTAAAATGTCATAACTTCGTTGTCCGATTTTGACAATTTTTTTAGTGTTTTGCTTATTTGATTTTCCTCCGTCTATTCAAATGACATAATTTTCAGCCTGGAGTACCCCTTTATGAAGCAAATAGTGCCACAACGCAATTCTTGTCGCTCTCTCCTGATGGTTAAAGTTAAGGGATGACGAGACAACTCGGTGGCAAGTCGACTTGCATCCGAGTTTGATGTAGCATCCCAGTCCAAGATACACGTGGCACGATATACGGAGAGAAATCTTTCCGTACAGATCAGTGGCACGTGGTCATAGCAAAGCACGATCAACACGGCAGCCAATCAGCGACCTTCTTATATCCCTTACTTGACAGACACAGACAAAATGGATTTGGGTGTACCACGAAATACATTTCGTGTACAGAATTGCGCTAAGTAGCGCACGAAATAAATTTCGTTGCAACGAAATGTATTTCGTGTACGGAATTGCGTTAGGTACCACACAAAATGGATTTCGTTCAACGAAAGCCATTTCGTATGGTACGAAATGTATTTCGTGTACGGAATTGCGTTAGGTACCACACAAAATGGATTTCGTTCGACGAAAGCCATTTCGTATGGTACGAAATGTATTTCGTGTACGGAATTGCGTTAGGTACCACACAAAATGGATTTCGTTCAACGAAAGCCATTTCGTATGGTACGAAATGTATTTAGTGTACGGAATTGCGTTAGGTACCACACACAATGGATTTCGTTCAACGAAAGCCATTTCGTATGGTACGAAATGTATTTCGTGTACGGAATTGCGTTAGGTACCACACACAATGGATTTCGTTCAACGAAAGCCATTTCGTATGGTACGAAATGTATTTCGTGCACGTAATTGATTTCGTGACCACGAAATGGATTTCGTCGCAACGGAATCCATTTCGTATGGTACGAAATTCATTTCGTACCCCAGAAAGTGTATTTCGTCGCTACGAAATCCATTTCGTTTAGGTTGAAACAAATTTCGTGCACGGAATTGCATTTTGTACAAAACAAAGTGGATTTCGTACGAAAATGGTGTAAACATGGACGGACTTTACAAGCGAACACTCGCGCCCCATACGTGACGGTCCTCGCACTCTCCTTGTCTTGTTTTTCTATCAAGTTACGAAAAAGTAGACGGCGACGCACTGCAGTGTTCACCCACAATCGCTTCCCGTCCCCAAGGACGCAAAAATGAGCTTGCGGTTTCATAACGGGAGCCTTTGAAGACGGGGGGTGCGCGACTTCGAGTATCTCTCCGTCCTGTTTGATTTCAGGACGGTTCTCTTGCGAAATAACGTCCGGTCTAAAGTGGGGACGGGAAGCCGTATTGTTGTTGTATAACTGACGATTAAAGGGATTCGGTAACTTTGTGGAGGCTTGATTTAATAAATCGTTGATTTTTTTATATCTGTCTTGTATAATGATGTTCAGAAGGATAAACAAATAGCCAGGCATAGAAAGGTTTTCAAATATATAATGCTATTAAGATACCTATGACTCCCATTTACGAAAGCGTATGGCCATACGGTTTAGTCTATGGGGGAAAATGAGTCTGGCATTTCCGGTGACTGGCATTTCCGGTGACTTGCATATGTTTACTTTTGTGAAGCACATGATGATTTTGAAGTGATTTTTTTCCTGGGCTTCATTTTTACATACACTGATAGCATTATAAGGCCAGGCAGCTCAGATTTTATCAAGCCTCTACAAAGTTACCAAGTAGCTTTAAGGGCGTGAACACTGTGCAGTGCGTCGCCGTCCACTTTTACGTAATGATTTAAAAACCAGACTCTCCTGTCCCGTTTCGTAAGCTTCCTAATCTTCGTCTTCGTTCTGTAATGTTTTCATTTTTCTGTTCAGTTCCTCCCTTCCTATAGCTTCCTTTTTCCTTTCTTTCTTTAATTCCTCTTTTCTCCCTTCAACTATTATATTATATGGATGGAAAGATTACAACTTGAAAAACACAAATGACGTGCAGAAAAGTCATATAAATATCCTGAAAAGGCTTAAAATGTAATTCTTAAAGACCCTTTTCAGACCCCCAAACCAGGCCAAACAACGGTCGGAGCGAGGTCTGAATTGTGACGTCACAGCCTTGGCAGATATACAGCCAGGTGCGCACACATCCAGTTTACTCTCGTTTGTTTACCACGTACACGTTTGTTTTCCTCTGCCATTTATTGTTGCTCTGATCTTTCACGTTAATTATTCGATATCATTCGACATATCACTCAGGAGTGTGTCATCTTGAAACGTTATATAATATATCTGTGTGATTATTTCAACTTTTATGAAGCAAATTCATAATCGGCTATGAACCGATTTCACGAGTTTGACAACTTGCTCGTGCAGTTGAGTTCAGGGCCTGCATGACTCGTGTTGCACGTTTCGTTGCCTATACTAGCACACTGTCTTGTGACTGATTTCTTCGCTTTCGTATTTTTGTAGAGAATAATCAGACTCACTCAGACTGTCAGACAGCCGCAGTTTAAAAAAATTGTCATCACCAGGGGCGGATACAGGATTTTCAGCCAACGGCCATCTAGGGAAAAACGCGTCCGGGGGCATACTTTGTCAGATAAAACGGGGGGGGGGGGCGCACCCCCCTTGCGCCCCCCCCCCCCCCGGATCCGCGCCTGATTACATTTAATATTTCAGATTTATCACGGTTGAGGAAACCACTCATTCGTTGCACTTAAAAATAAAGAGCAGAGTCTATGGTCGGCCGGGGAAAGAGGAAACCAGTGCAGGTAACACAATGAAGCGCTTCTGTATGGAGCGAATGGTGGTTTACTTGTGTGTGTTTTCAATGCATGCGGCGCACCTAGCCAGCAGCTCTCATTATGTTGTCAAGCTTGTGACGTCACACATCGCGTCATTCCACGGAGGACTGCTGAAGGCAGAAAATCTGGGTCTCACAAATACCATTTTTGAAAGATGATTACTGCAGTCCGAAAACATATCTTGACCTAATCAGTAAAGCTTCCCCTTCGTAGTGATATTAATTTTGCAGCAATTCAAAATACTTTTGACTCTTCGCGTGACTAATTTAACTGGGGCCTATCCACATTAAGCCTAGCTTTACTTTAGGCCTCTCCACTGTATATACATAAACGTAAATCTTTTAATTACATGTACTCTCATGTTTTCAATATCTGTTCGTGAATTATGATCGATTTCTATTATTCCAGAATGTATTCCAACATATATGATTTGTATTTTGATTGATTTGTGTGGAAATAAAACAAAACTGAAAACTGAAAACATACAGTGAAATGTTGCGTCCAAATAATTTAAAAGCAGTCAGGGCGTCGAACTATAACTTTCCGCCTAAAAAGCTTGTTTGCTACGAGCCGTTTATCTTTAAAAAGGCAGAGCTTTTCGCGCTTTGCGCGGGAAGGAGAAAACTCCCCCTCCCTGCACCCACCCCTGTTACATACAGTATGGTACTGCGTCCATAATACATGTAATAACTGAAAAGCAGCTTGGGCCCTCTTGCATAAAAAGCTGAGATTAAACGCAACTCCAAAAAATTAAAAGCTACTTGATTTTCAACAGTGCAGTATTACGTCCACATAAAAAGCAGTCAAGGCGTCGAACTATAACTTTCCGCCTAAAAAAAATTTGTTTGCTACGAGCCGTTTATCTTTCTCTCAAATTTGCTAAAACATCATAGGTAAAACTCCCCCTCCCTGCACCCACCCCTGTTACATACAGTGCAGTATTGCGTCCAAATAACTGAAAAGCAGCCAGGGCGTCGAAACTAACTTTCCGCCTTAAAAAAAATGTGTTACGAGCCGTTATCTTCTCTCAAATTTGCTGTAAAACGTAAGAGCTTTTGCGCTTCGCGCGGGATGGGGGGAACTTCCCCTCCGTGCACCCACCCCTGTTACATACAGTGCAATATTGCGTCCAAGTAAAGGCATGGTCACATCCCGCCGTGCGTGTTTTTAGTCCGTACGTATTCTGCGGAGGCCACGTCCGCCACGTGTTTCTGAAAACGTGGGGAGGGAGTAGCAAGAGAATGGAAGGAGTACTTCACACGCATTACAACGCAATGTGTAAGTACGTGGCCCGCACGCCACGCCTGGACGTGAGTGGTTACGTGCATCGTACGTTGCGCACCTAGTAAGTGAGTTGTACGTGCTTACAACGTGCTTACAACGCGCGATCGCCGTGCGGTTGCCTCGTTATCGTACGGAGGCCGTACTTTCACGTACGGTGTCCTTACCGACTTGCAGGGAGTAAGTGCGTGCAAGTGCGATAAACTTGAGTTTTTTCCCGTCACCATCTGCCCAGTCTTCATCGCTCCTCATCTGTTAGTTGCCTGCCTTTACATCATCTACGGCCCGTTTCTGTTGGGCCTCTCTGGCCCTATTAGCTGTCTTTTGAGCTGACCCCTTTTTGTTAAGCTTCTTGGGCATCTTGGAGACGAAATGATGATACTCGTCAGTCTGCTCGGCTTTTCTATAGCCTGCAGAAATCAGCGCGCTCAACGTGCGTTGCAAGTGCATAGCACGTGCTTCCTCGGTGCGGTTTAAGTGAGTTCTGCAGTGCTCACTGGACAATTGAACTGGAGAAGCGCCGAATAAGCACGGACCCCGCACTTATCACGTGCGGTGCACGCACGTTCTAGGTGCGTTGTCCGTAGAGCAAGTAACTGTGGGCAAATTTTTCAAAAACTCACGGAGTCCGTGCGTTGTGCGCTCGTTAGCAGCGGAGGGCACACACGTAAACGCACGTCACCCGTACTGGGGGTGAATCTGTAGACCGTCCGCAGCCTGAACGCAGCGAAAGTTCCTCGTGCACTAAAAGTGCTACGGCGTGTCTGCGTGCTCCCAAATCCGTGCTGAGGCGGTACTCACCACGTACGGCTCCCCAAATTTTGCCCACGTTTTGCACGTAGACAGCACGCACTTGTAAGTACGGCGGGATGGGACCAGCGCTTAATTTAAAAGCAGTCGGGGCGTCGAACTATAACTTTCCCCCTAAATATTTTTTTTTTTCTTTTAAGCCTTTCCACAGGGTTCCTTTATTAAAAAATATCATAAATAATAATATACAAGAAATGGTTTATATACATGCAGAATTCCTAAATGATATTCTTGGCCATTCTAAATACAATACGAGCATCCATTTGCAATAGTAGACCAGCCAAACATCAAAAAAGGCTCTAGAAAAAGATTCGACGGCATTTTTTGGGTAATGCTCTGCATCCATGCTTAAAGTCTTGCAAAAATACTGAATAATGTACGGGCGGATGCCACGCACATTTTTGCCTAAAAGTGCCATTTTCGGCTCAAAATTTGAAAGAATGTAAAAAATCACAATAATTTTTTGACCTAATTAACCTGATTAAGACTTTAAGTGATATCAGATTTACTTTGAGTTTCAAGTTATAAACCATATTAATATAAAATTGAAAGTTGGATATTACACACACATGTATGGCGTAATGAAACATAAAACTGTGATTTACTCAAAATAATAGGTTGTGAAAATTACCAATATTTCAAGTTTTTTATCCAACGTAAATTTTTAATTTTAAACACCTTTCCTGGATTAAACATATCATGTATATTGTCATGTCACACACAGAAAAGAAATTATCCAATAAGGTGATACATAACTCATTTTATGTTATCCCAAATGGAACGATGTATTTTTACTGGATGCGCATTTTGACTGAAAAACCCTATTTGAAGGTCATCTAGAGTGTACATGTACAAAAGCAATTATCCCATGTATTATCAGTATAGTCTATGGGGCAAAAACTGAAATGTCCTCACCTCCTTAGAAGTAATCTTAAATGATTTTTTTTTCTGTTAGATGGGACCATTACCTCTCAAAATGTGCTTCTTTGCCCTAAATTAAAAGGAGGGCGTGACCACAAGGGCTATTACCATGGCAACGGATCAAAAACAGAATTTAAGAAATTGTCCTTTATTCGTGATTAAGACAGTACAAAAACACATTGTAACATTTTAAAATAATGTATCAAAACTTTCTCACTTGATTTGAACCCAAATAAGAATTATAAAAAGTGTCCATCGTGTTTGAAAATGGCTGTTTCCATGGAAACAGTAAGAACAAAACTGATATTGGAGCAAAATCCCTTGATGCTTACTAAAAAAGATACTCACTTATAACTTATTTTAGTAAAGGGGTGATAGATGTGACTACTACATGTGTAGGCCCTTACCATGGTAACGATATATATTATGGTTGTTTTCAACATGGAATAACTGTAAACATCTAATAACTTTCGCCGTCTGTTTGATTATTTTTTTTTAAATTTTTTTTTGGATAATTGGAGTAGAGCTAAATTTGATTTATAAAAACTGTTCCCATGGAAACAGAATGTTAATATCTTTCAAAGAAAGAAATCTGACCTACCAATACAAAATAAATGTTAAAGAAACTGAATTTGAACAATATCAAATGAATCGTATATTATTTTTCACTGTAGCTATCGGAATCAGCTTGTTTGCCTCAAAGGCCAACTCCACCCAAATAATGAGTTGAGTTGAATCAGTAGAGTTAAATTAAATAAACGAAACAGTAAAAAAATTATCAAAATCGGAAAAAATAAGAAATTTACGGCATTTTAAAATTTTGCTTTGTTTCGTAAAACATTGATGTGCATAACATGGGCTGTATGCAAATTAGTGATCAGATGATGTCATGAGCTCACTTTTCCTTTTGTATTGTAATATATGAAATTTCAAATATTTTTCATAGATGTTTATAAAGATTTTTCATAGATGTTTATAAAGATTCTCTTCATTGTATCACAATAAGTTATGATAATGATGATCGTACACATTCTACGAGGAGTCAAACTTTGTTTTACATTCTAGGAGAAGAAAACTGAAAGATTTGAAATTTAATATAATAATATAAAACAAAAAGGAAAAGTGAGCTTATGGCATCATCGGTTCAATAATTTGCATACAGCCCACGTTATGCAGCCCACGTTAGATGTACCCTATTTTTGTTCCCTTCTTTAAAATCCAGTACACAGTCTACAAGAAGTTTATTTTTTTTGTCCTTTCTTTTTGTTTTTATAATGCAGGTTGTCCAAGGAAGCTCATCAGTTACATGGCTTGTTAAGCTGTTAAGTGTCAAGTAACTCTCAGAGCATTAATAGATACACCCAAAAAGTCGTAATTTTGTAATAAAAGCAAAGACTTTCACGACCACGGATTTACGTTTTGTAGGTCTACATGTCCATGTACACGTAATAAAAAAAAAATTGTAGTTGGTATGATTTCACACTTCAAAACAATACTTAATAAAAAAAACTTTTAAGTTAAGCACAGTCAGTTATCATGTCACCTCAGACTAATACAGTAATTTAAATTCTAAATATAACCAATACATTTTCAAAATCAAAGAATTTTCCAATGTACAGGGTTGGAAAAAAGTTTGGAATATTTTTATTCCAAGAATTATTTCTTGTCTTAAACATATCCCTCGTCATTTTAAGTTCTTCTTTGAGGTTCAAATAAAAGATATGTGTCCCTTTTTAACTTTAAAAGCACAACATTAAAAATCAGGCTTATCACAAAGTGCAGAGGTCCACTTGGAATTCGGAAGCGTATATTTGCTGCTTTTGCAAATGTCTAACGAAAAAGTTAAATAATCAGATACAGTTTAATTGCTATACCGAAGTCCTCAAAATGACTGCAAACTGCACGTAGCTTTTTCAAAATTCCACGTGAAGTACAGAAATGTATAACAAGATGTTCAAACACAAATAGAGCAAATCTGACAACATGTGGTTCATTGGTCAGCCATTGTAACATGTTTAACAATATTACGTAATCTTTGGTACAAGATGGAATAGTAGACTTCATTCAACACAGTTAATCCGATTTGGATGAATTATTCATCACAATATAGTAGAAACTAGCGTTTAAAATCAGACATACTCATCGCCAAAAAAATATTCCAAACTTTTTTCCAACCCTGTAATTTAGAAAAAGAGTTAGAAAATTGTGGCATCACTATATTATGAAAATTGATTTTAGTTCATCATCTTTAATGCAACTTGTGTTCATTATTGTATGCATAAGTAGTGCATAAAGAAGTGCATAAAGATTTAATCATATTTATTTGATCTTCAACCTTAAGTGATAATCCCTTTCATCAGCTCCTTGAAGCTATCCTGCGATAGCTATGATTATTTGAAACACAAATGGTTTTATAATCTGTAATTTGTTCCTTTTTATCATCTGTGCAATAATTGTGTAATCAATCTGGGCATGTTTCTAGGCAAACGAATTAGGGGCTCGGGAGTTCTAGCCCACGCCAACATTTTTTGTTTGTGTTTGTGTTTGTGTTTGTGTTTGTTTTGTTGTTGTTGTTGTTGTTGTTGTTGTTGTTGTTTTTTTTTTTTTGGGGGGGGGGGGGGATAAATGCAGCAGCAGTCAGTGCATGGTGGTACATATGGGGTCATGGGGAACACATTTTCTCTTTGTACTTCAGTTTTACTTGATATGCCAGATCTGCAAGGCACAAGGAAAGCGTTCAATGAAGGGAAATTCAATATTGAAGGAGGGCTTCTTCTTCCTCTTCTTCTTCTTCTTCTTCTTCTTCTTCTTCTTCTTGTTTTTTCCTTCATCCTCCTGTTCTTTTTGTTCTTCTTCTTCCTCCTCTTCCTCTTCCCTTTCTTTTTTCTTCGTCTTTTTTTCTTCTTCCTCTTCCACTCTTCCTCCTCATTATTTTCCTCTTCCTCTTCTTTTTCTCTTCTTCATCTTCTTTTTCTTCATTATCTTCTGCTCATTTTTTACTGCAAAAGTACAGTATACGCCTAAGTACAGTTCAATTTTATGTTAATTGGTTATAAAAGCACATGAATATTCAAATTTATAATTTCAATAACTTTACGCGCTGCGCGCAGGCTAAAATCTGATGATTTTCGTTGGTACACTGAAAAAAAAATTGGCTTCATAGGCTAATACATGAAAAGTGGGAGCAGTGTGCATTTTTGACCCGCCGGAAATGCCCCCATGGAAAGCCGGATGCAGAAGCGGAGTTGAGACCCCCTGATCACATTAGTGTCCCTGTATTAAAGAGTTGCGACAACTGGGGATTTGAACGCCATTTCGTTTCCAATATTACATAACATTTCTATTCAATTCCGATGAGCACCTGGGTGTTCTCAATAGAAAGAATTCGAACGCCATTTTGTTTCCAGAAAGTCAGACGTCCATGTCGCAACTCTTTAATACAGGGACACTAGATCACATTATCCAACAGCGCCCTCTTGAGTGCCGGGTCTCGATTCTTTTAAATATCTATCTCCCACGATGCTGCCCACACTTGGTGACAGAGCATTCTCAACTGCTGCTCTCAAACTGTGGAACCAACTACCTCGAATTCTTCGCAACCAACGATCTATTGATGTCTTAAATCTAATCCTTATCAAAACTCAACTACAGCCCTGGCAAAAAATTATTAGACCAAGCTTCTGTAATAAGGGTACTATAATATGCAAACAAACTTATAAAAATGATTTGTCTTTGTATATCATTGAATGAATACCAAATTCCAGCAATTATACCTTGCTTTTATGATCCTTCTTACCACAAAAATAACACTATCAGTAACCATTTTTGGGGCCTTTTTTTACAATAATTTCCGAAGTTCATTCAGCCAGATTCATTGCACAGCTTATTTTGACGGTGAGTCTGGTGCTCTCTCACTCGTTTTAACAGTCTCCCCACTTCTCTTTAGTCCTAATGCGAAATCCACTACTATCGTAAAAAAAATCCTAGAGCGATGTGTGCTAAGGAAGTGTGATAAATCTCCACCCTTTTGTCTTTTCTGGCAGCTTGGGACAATGTTTAACCCGCCAGATTCATTCCAGTGTACAGCTGTTTACGAAGAAGATGGAATTCCAATTATTCTATACCGCTATGCCAGTGGAACGATTCCCCTCTCTGCCTCACCCATCATCACCATTTCTGATGTGATACCCACATCTATTGTGACAACCATAGAAAGACATCATACAGTGGCATTCATTGGAGATACACAAGGAAAGCTCCATACGGTTTGTGTAAATTCATTCTAAATTAGATGATATATCATGAACAACGAAAACAATGTTGTTATAAACAAACCTGGGCAATCGATTTCCGTTTTACCATTTCTTATGCAAGTTATCAATGTTCAAAATGTTTTCCATTCAGGTAATTGACTGAAATGTTTTCCATTCAGGTAATTAACTGAAATGTTTTCCATTCAAGTAATAACCTGAAAGAATCAGGGGCGGATCCAGGATTTTGTATAAGGGAAGGGCACACAAAATTGGTTTCTCAACTTTTGGAAAAGGGAGACCTGTATTTTTTTGGTCTCGCCAACTCTCGAAAAGTGCGTGTGGGGGGGGGGGGTGCGACCAAACAAACTTTGGCCAGACCTCCAAAATTCGGGGGGGGGGGGGGTATGGGGGTCCAGTTTCCTTCCATAATTCTCTAACAAGAAAAGGAAAAGAAAACAAAATGTTTTCGTTCTAAAGGGGGGGGGGGGGGTTATACAAATTGGAGAATTGGAAAATATATAAAAAGCAATTTGAGGAAAAATATTGGGCAATAGGTAAAACATTGAAGTCATGACATTCGATTTGCCAAAAGAAATCTATGCACACGCCTTTTAAAAGAATTTAATCATCTACAGGAAGGCGTCTAATTAAATTAAATTAAATCTATATTTAAAGAGAAGTCTGATATGAATCAATTGTTCAAATATGTTTCATCAATAAACTAATTGCCTTTCAGTGTGAATGGGTACTTGGGCTGTACATAGGAGAAGACCACACCCCCATGGCCACGGGTAATTTTTGCTAGTTATACAAATATGACAAACGTGTTTATTCCTAAACACATCTCCCTACAGCTGAACTTAGTGAATGGTTCATTTGGCTATGTTTATGAAACTGTCTTTCTTGGATATGGATCTGTCTTACAAGAGCTGTTCATTGATGAATCTAAAGAGCAGCTTACCCTGGCAACGACATCAGAGCAAGGCTCTAAGGTAAGATTGTGGAAGATTAGCCTTGTGCTAAACGAGTTATCAATGAATTAACCTACTGCTAAAGTTCGTGTAGGGTAAGATAGATAAAATGAAAATGTGATAAGTGCATGCAGATGAACAACTTGGAAATAAGATCGATGAATTATTACCCTGCCGGAAGGAACACAGTGCCCCACAGTGTGTTCACGGTGTGAAACACATTGCGAAATGATCTTCATACTGTTAAATTCGAGCGTTTTAACATTGTGAATCACATCTTTATAGAGTCGACTATGTGAACACACTGTGAACACACTGTGGGACACTGTTTTTTTCTGGCAGGGTAAAACCTTAGAATTATCCAGTCATCCATGGGTTCTTTCATGCTCCCGTATTTCATAGGTAAAGAAGACATACATTTGTGATTTTGAGAAATGGGACAATGTGCAAGCTGTAAGAGACAATCGTACATACAAGAGTAGCTTTTTGGCGGTGTGGCGTGTGATATAGCGTGACAATCCAGATGCTCAAGAGTCAAGACCCAAGAAAGAGACACTCCACCACTGAAGTAACTGGTTGCAATCATGCAAGCAAGCAAGAGTCGATCTGCCATTTGATACAAAACAAACAATGAATAATCATGATTGCATAAACTCACTTGAAAATAGCATGTCATGTATCAAATTGAATGTACCCTGAAATTCATATGTCTTCTGTCATCACACCAAAACAAAACAACAAAAGAACGCTTTTTACCTAAGTGCGAAGCAAGGGTGGTACTAATTTCAGTCGATTCTGTCCCGATGTTTGCTTGTTTGTTTGTTTGTTTGTTTGCTTGTTAGTGCTCTAACGTTTGAATGGTTCCATTTCAGTTCACCAAACTTTCAGCGAATCTTCATCTAAGTAATATGCTATTTCCTATTGAATTCCACGGTCACAGGTGCATCTGATTTTTTTAAATTAATTTTTTAAATTATTTTTTTTTATTTTATAGCGCCGAAGGTACAGCCCTTTATATACACGTACCGTCATTGGCCTGTACAGCTGTGCATGCAGTGTGCGAAAAAGCACCGCAACATAGTATCTATTGAGTTATCGTATCCGCGCGCGCGTGCGCTAGTATGATGAGGGCTAGCACTGTAATGTATTTTTCTTCTTTTTTTTTCTTTTTTCTTGTATTGTTGTTTTTATAATATTCATTTCTCCTGGCCTACAGCCGAGTACAGGACTATAAAATGTTTGTAGTTGGCCGTAGTCGCAACCAGCCTTGCTCGCAACATTTTATCACTTATCTGTCATTCTGTGTTTGTGTGTAGATCTAACTGTAGTGTTACTGTAAGTGTGCTGCTGCAGTGTAAGATCAGCCGTCGTTCGGGTGTTGGCTACGCTGACATTGGGTACGACGACGCTCCGCTGAACCCCCTCGCAAGGAGGAGAGCGACCAAAACAATAAAGTGACAAAAGATTCCTCCAAACAGAGGGATTTTTCCGTCTAGCTGCAGTGTAACTATACACAGCGCTAACGCAACAGAAATTGGATATGCGATAGCACTTTTTTTTTGCGGCATTGAAATCTGCACAATTTTTCACGTAATGTGGCTATGCCTAGGCTATTATAGTTTGCTGCATGGATGCAATTCCTATTGAATTCCATAGGTGCATCTGTTTTTTCTTCATTTAATTTTTTATTTTTTCTTTATTGTATAGGCAATATTTTAAGTCATACTATTACTACTCTAGTTAGACCTAGTTCTATAGTACAATGGCACTTATAATATTTTATTATCATCATCAATCAAATGACACATAATAAGAATAATAATTAGTTTTGTGTTACCCGGGGTAGCCACTTCAGTTCTAAGAATTGTTCTCCCAGCAGGCCCTGCATAAAAATTACCCCATAGTCATCAGGTACAATTCAAACCTGCCAAATTATCTTGAGCAACTATCTCAACTCCCCGGGGAGCATGCAAGCCAGGTTATAAGATGACGCTCACGGCTTAGTTAACACCCGACCAAGGTTCCCATCACTCATGGGTAAAAAAAAGCGAGCGGATAAAATGCCTTGCACAAGGACATAAACACCAGATATAGTAGGGTTCGAACCCGCGACCCTCAGATCCAAAGACGAGAACCCCAATCCACTACACCACAGCGCATCCGCAATTAATTCTTATTGAATGGTAATGAGGTGGGACACTACATCGCGCAGGCGCGGCGGTTCACTGTTGCTAAACAGTATCAATCTAGTTTTCAATATTTATCTGCCGTAATACATGCAACAATGATTATCAGTTACTTTGACATCCCTCAAGGTCATATCAGTTATACTAGGTCATGCACTCTGTTCCCAAATTTCATTTGTCTGTAATTAATACATAAACTTCCATAATTGCCCAAATAAACTACATGTTGTACATATGCCTCTAATAATTATTCATCTTGTCTATAAATGTATTCATCGAGTGCCCGAAGGCCTCATTCATGTTACTTTACATTACATCACGCATGACTGTACACTTTCACTTATACGTAAAATACATTGTACCATGGGCGTCAATCCTCACAGGAATTCTATTCAAGTGGGGGGGGGGGGGGGGGACACACCTGGATGCAACAATGGGGTGAAATACATTGTACCATGGGCGTCAATCCTCACAGGAATTCTATTCAAGTGGGGGGGGGGGGGACACACCTGGATGCAACAATGGGGTGTCCCCCCCCCCCCCACTTGAATAGAATTCCTGTGAGGATTGGCGCCCATGCATTGTACACGTGTACAATTTTTCGCGTGAACAACTCATTCATGCCATTATTTTGTCTCGTCTTTTAGTTACATAAAGTTCATATTTCATCATACCATCTGGCTGTAAAGACAATATAACTAATACATAAAGATAACATAGTAATTTTCTACTTACACCACAAATTAAACAAAATCATAGGCATCTCTTTGCAACAAACTTTTCCATGACGTGAGAATTGACAGCACACAGAATTTACTACGCCCCCAAGCGGCCAAATCCAAAATCCTATCTATAAGCACCACAACTGACGTAACAATCTTCTGCTTCAAGCAGAATGTCATCCTGTAATCGACATGCGGCTTGATCTTCTGTTTGTTTAATTCTTTTTCTTAAATTTTGATGTGTCTTTTGATATGTACTTGTTTAAAGAAATGATAGTTAAGACATAATATGGGAACTAAAGAATTATGAACTTTGAACTTTGAACTCTTTGACAATATTACTACGTAGAGAGCGTAATGGAAACGCATGTGGGCCTAATTGTAATAATAGCACGATCATTATCCCTAGGTGTGTAACCTTCCATTACCATGATCACCTTTCTTTTGAATTTTATTTGAGATGTGTCTATTCGGTAATCCTTTTATTTTTTTCTAGTTATGAAAAGAAAAAGATTTAAATCTACCGCTGGCATAAGCATGGTTATGTACTTTTACATTCTACATGCTTTAAGTGCATTATTTATTGTGTTCCTGTTTAAAAAAATACAAGGTTCTCAAGTTGGATTTAGCCAACTGCAGCCAGTACCAGAGCTGTGAGGGGTGCATTGGTGAGCACGGAGGGAATGATGGAGACCCTTACTGTGGATGGTGTAGTCTAGAAGCAAGGTGGGTACATTGGTGGGAAGGGAAGTAAGGTTGGAGACTCTTGCTGTGAATGATTTACCCCAGAATTAATGTAAGGGGGTGGGAAGAACTGAGAAAATGTTGGAGATCCTTGCTGTGGTGCACTCTAGAAGCAAGGTGAGTACATTGGTGAGCATGGAGGAAATGATAGAAACCCTTACTGTATATGGTGAACGCTAGAAGCAAGGTGAGTACATTGGTGAGCATGGAGGAAATGATAGAAACCCTTACTGTATAATATGGTGAACGCTAGAAGCAAGGTGAGTACATTGGTGAGCATGGAGGAAATGATAGAAACCCTTACTGTATATGGTGAACGCTAGAAGCAAGGTGAGTACATTGGTGAGCATGGAGGAAATGATAGAAACCCTTACTGTATATGGTGAACGCTAGAAGCAAGGTGAGTACATTGGTGAGCATGGAGGAAATGATAGAAACCCTTACTGTATATGGTGAACGCTAGAAGCAAGGTGAGTACATTGGTGATAATGGAAGTAATGTCGGAGACTCTTATTAGTAATACTGGAACTCAACTATTAACGTGCGGTTTTCTCCTATTACACCGCCCTTTCCCTCGGGGCACTACTCAAAAGTTATTGTACATAGCATGGTGTTATCGGTCATGTCGGTACTCATAAAAGAATCAGATCGACTGAGTAATACATTTTGAAGGAAAGAAATGACATTTTAGTCATTTTATGTGTTGAAGCAAATGGGGGAGATGTCCGCCACTACATCAGCCGACTGAGCCATTGAAATTCTTATATGTAGGCCTATAGTGATTACAATTTTCAAGAAATCATAGATGTCTTATAGCAATAAGACATCTATGATTTCTTGAAAATTGTAATCACTATAGGCCACATATAAGAATTTCACCAAGTATTCTTCTAATTTCCCTCTTTCTTTTAGAACAATTTGTCATTAATGTAGGATTTCCCTTTAATGAACAAATCGAATTATCTCGTCTACAAAAACACCTTTCTTTCCTATTCTTGCTTTTATATTTACAATGTATTTGTATCATTCTTTCATTCCTTCCTGTACTCCCTCCTCTTCAAGATGTACAAGATACTCTGAATGTCCCTTCCCTGATGAGTCAACTCGGTGGTTGTCTTACAATGCCTTGCAGTGCGTTTCTGTATCAGATGTCAAGCCTAATCATAGACTGCCTTATCAAGAAACAGAACAAGAGGTAGGTGCTATCAGAACTTGATGTCGATCAATGTTATTGAATACTAAATTGAGCAACAACAACAACACAAATGTTTATGGTACACTGTATAAGATATGAAGTACAGCAGCCGTGAACAAAAATGAAACTGTAAGACATATTACTTATTATCTACATATTGTATTCAGCTGTTTCCATATTTTCTCATAATAATTTCAACTAAATATCCCGTATTTACAGGATAAACAAGAAAAATAATTATTCAACATTCGTTCCATCATTCAAAAATATTGTTGCTGTATTGGACAAGTCATTGCACCTTGTCTGTTACCTGCAGAAGCCTGGCTATAACTTGGGTGATAACCACCGACACTAGGGGCTATACAGAAAAACCAATGAATTATAGCAATATTATTATCACTACTAATTTCTTTATTAAGTCTGTCTTGGTTTTACATGTGCTAGATCACCATTATAGTTCAACAGCTTCCAGTCCTCAAAGACAGCTATCAATACCGGTGTGCCTTCGATTCCTACGTCGTTGATGCTACAACTACGAGCAATACAGTCACCTGCGTAACTCCTCCTGCGAATGAAATACCTGCAGTTCCAGATGGAGGTAAAAAGAACATATTTCCTTATATTATTTTCCATTCTTTTCTTTCCCATTTTGTCTTTGCCGTGAAGATGTTTTTATTTGTTTTCTGGAAATCCATTAGGAAGATTTAACTATCGACATTCAGGACCTCCTTTTTAGGAAGACGTTTATTTATATTGCCATTTCTTTCAAGTCTAATCGTCGGTTGTCCTATTACCGAGTAATCGAACTATAAGGAATATGGTTTTATGATTCTTATTAGAGAAATTGTTCTCTGTGAACCGTAATGCATGACCTTACATGTGTACACAAAATTTTTGAAATAATTTTCATGTCATTTTAATGCCAGTTGACAATGTTACTTTGGAACTCTCCATCGTTTCAACTGAAACTGATATCGACTTCATCAGCACGGAGTTAATACTGTTTGACTGCACCCACTTTAAATCGTGAGTTCTTTGTTTTCCTATTTTCATTTTGTTGGATTTATGTTGTTAATTTTTAACATGGAATTCATAATGAACATAGAAAGGCAAATATTCGCGCGTTATGGAGTTTCAGTTCAATTACAAATTGAATGTTTATGAATCAATGCTAAATACCGAGGTCGGCAGGGAAGCCACGAAAAAGTTATGTATAAAGTAAGGACGATTATCCTTAGCACTATTCATTTTCCTCATTGGAGATGATTCTCAGCTGACCTTTTTTCCTCTCAGGTGCTCATCTTGTGTTTCAAGTCCCTGGCCATGTGACTGGTGTGTTTATGACAACAGGTGTACGCATGATAACAGCTCATGTCAGCCTGGAGATACCGTAGTTATTGGAAATAATGTAAGCAATCATCAAGAGATGTTCAACCTTACTAAATGGTGTCGCCTGTGTTTACCTCAGTACATTTCAACAGTAATTCGATTATGAAAGGCAGAAGCAATATGACGTTTGATGTAAGGAAATTGTCAAAACTATCTGCTATTAATTTCATGTAATTTCAAAACGACGTTTGATTAATTCTGAGACATCACATTTTCAAGATCAAGTCCCTTAGAAATGTGCAACGGAAATCTAACCTGGAAATCATAAACAAACAAAAAGTGAATGAATAGAGAGTTTATATTACAAAACCGCTTTGTGGTATGTCTGAAATAATCATCTTGAAATGTTGGTTGAATATGTATTTGATCGACTTAAAAAATATAACAAATATGTGTTTGAGGCGTTTCATCTGACGGTAAAGGAGGATTCCTGGGAACGATTTCTTTTTACTCGGGGTGCTGTGAGGAAAAAGAAATCACTGGCGTATCAAGGAATCATGGCGTCCTTGGCAAAGAATGAAGTTGCTCCCCCACGCCACAGATCTGTTTATCACACATTGTTCCTCAAAATACTTAGCAAAACCAGAGTTTTGGCAAGGGGTGGGGGTGCATACCTAGATAATCGCCTGCAAAGATAGGTCATTCTGCATAAACAGGTTTGGCACGAATTAAATCACTGATTAAAAGCCATTGATTTTTTGTATTTCAAAATTGTCAGATTTTTAATCACTTCCTCAATGAAGCGCAGTTAGTGAGAATTCAGGAGAAATACAGTCGAGGAAGTTAGCCATGCAACATAAAGTTACGATTTCTTTCAAGTGTTGAACCTTTAAATATATTATTCTATATACATGTACTTTGTCCTATATAAATGAGACTGATAGATATCATTATAGGGAGCAAGGCAACGATAATTTTGTCTCAAATTTTAAACCTTTTTAAAATGCTATTTATGTAGCCAAAATTGGGGAGCGAAACAAAGATATCATGAAGGAATACGAGAGGGAGCAAAGCGACCGAGCTTTAGACAATTTTTGCATGTTGAACCTTAAAAAATCGATTGCTAATGCAATTTACACTGCGAATTGGGAGCGAATACGTTTCTTCCTTTTACTTTCTTTCCCTTTCTCTGTTTTGCGGGTTTTTTGCTCCCCTACTTAAAGTGCCGCCTGGGACACATGCCCCCTGCTACCCCTCATAAAAATCTGGGACCTCCAGCTCCAAGGGCCTAGGTAGAGGACGTTATGAATCATGGGCATTCATACTTACAAAGATGTAGCATACGCTTCTGAAGAAACAAAATATAGGAAATCTTGTTGAGTATTGTACCCAAGAACACTGAAGTCCACGTATCAGAGAATCTGATTATTCCTTTCTTGCTCACTTCTCCTCAATTAGTTAAGTCACATTTCAGTGCGGACAGTATTTTCTGTGGATAAAAGAGATACATAGGAAAGTCCAAGGTATTTTAAACCTTTTTAAAATGCTATTTATGTAGCCAAAATTGGGGAGCGAAACAAAGAGATCATGAAGGAATACATGAGAGGGAGCAAAGCGACCGAGCTTTAGACAATTTTTGCATGTTGAACCTTAAAAAATCGATTCCTAATGCAATTTACACTGCGAATTGGGGGCGAATACGTTTCTTCCTTTTACTTTCTTTTCCTTTCTCTGTTTTGCGGGTTTTTTGCTCCCCTACTTAAACTGCCGCCTGGGACACATGCCCATGTAGAGGTGTTGTGGATCAGTGGATAAGTTCCCGGACTGTGAACCACGAGGTCCGGGGTTCGAATCCCACCGCAGCACTAGCGTCCTTTGGCAAGACGTTAATCTACATTTGCCACTCTCCACCCAGGTGTTAAATGGGTACCCGGTAGGATTGCGAAAGGTAATGTCCTTTGCTTAGCATGTGTGTGCTTTACAGCGACTGGCTGGAATGCTCCCCAGGGAGTGGAGAATGTGCATACACTATATATACATACATACATCTATACAGCGCCATGAGCGTCGAAAGGCGGACCTGTGCGCTATACAAGTAGCCACTATTATTATTATTATTATTATTATTATTATTATTTGATAATTGTGTGTCCCAAACGTTAACAGTATCATGAAGCAAACATAATTAAAAGTGAAAGTATCATTATCCATAATCATTGATGTTTTGTCGGTTCCAGACAATGCTAACACTATCAAAAAGATACAATTATTGGGCATACTAAAATCCTATACCTTGGCATAGAGGCACTGTATTTGTTTGTAACTGAATATTTTTGGTTTATACGTCTCTCTATAGAACCTTATAGATTCTGGAAACAAAGGCCAAGGTTCCTGCCCTCATCTTATCGGGACATCAGAAAATTTTTCCATACCCGTCAATATTGTTTCTAGGTACTCACTTTTGGCAGAGAATCTCCCTACAGATGACACAAAGGTAGGAACTTCTTTCATATCTTTGCTATATTACAATCGTAGAGATTATGTGAGATAGTCATCAACATAATAGGCACATATTTTTTTTGTTGTTGTTTGTTTGTTTTCCATTCAAGTTGAAATATGACCCCACCAGCGTGTATCTGTACTTCAATTTCATTATTGTCGAGCCGTAAAAATACTATTGTTTATGTATTAAAGATTGATGTTCGCCATCATACGAGGTATCATTTGTCGTTGTGTTTTATCATTATTATTATTATTATTATTATCATTATTATTATTATTATGATGATGATGATGATGATTATTCATGTCATGTATTTCAGACATTGTTTCTATGTGAGCCTTTGAACTCGTGAGTTTTTTTAGCTTGTGCAATCAACAAACTTTGTATTATTGAACATTTTATCAGGTGCAATCTTTTGATTGCATCCTTCGTATTGATGGAGTAGATGTGCGAGTACGAAGTACTTTCTTCAATGACACCTACATCATGTGCAGTGATAAAGAGGTAAATAATTTATTTCAATAGGAATTTGGTAAGAATAACTTTTCATTTCATTTAATTCCATTTATTTCCACTTCCAACAAAATAAAATACATAGGTTTGCAATGTACATAATGAAACTTAACAATATTACATGTAATTGGTTTACAACGTACAATAGACATAAAAACATTATAAACTTGGTTGGCCGTGGAGGGGACTGCTATAAAGCTGGGCTCTAGAACCTATAGTTGCAAAATATTATATTAGTAAAAGGGGAACCTACGAATATATAAACCGGATAGACAGAACATAAAAGGAGAGAAAGGGACAGGGAAGGAAGGGAGACAAGGAACGAGAGAGGTAGGACTCTTACCTATAAACACACACAACAAAACACGGACCGACCGGAATACGGATGGCAGTATAAAATGAATGAGAACATGATCGAGTACATTATTGAGTGAAATAAATTGAAGAAGGTTGATGGATGATGAGCTAAAGAGCCGACGCTTGAGAATTACCTAGGAGAGATTTTGTATATTTAATTTTAAAAGAGTTTAAACTTGGGCATTCTTTATGTTATCATCAAGAATGGTCCAAAGTTTCGGGCCTGTGAAAGTGAATATTGATTTAGTTTCTTTACTGATACTTATTCGTTCTGTAGAGTGTATATCACATCATGTGGTAAAGTGCTTATTAAAGTATTACCCTGATCTTTAATCATGATCTTCTTTAGCTAATTTAACCATTACTACTGCTTTTTTTTACAACAACAAACAACAGCTACTGCTCTACTACTTCTTCTACTACTACTTCTTAATTTCGACGTAATTCATGTCCACTATAAAGGCTTCGTAGCTCATGATCTGTCACAGTTATACGAGCCCTCAGTCATGTATGATTTGTTTTAAATGATCAAAACCTGTTATTTGGAGAAAAAAAATGTCCAATCAACATTTTTCAATTCTATGAAAAGACAATCAACTGCACGTAGATTCATGCTTGTGATGACATCAAAATTGCATTTATTATTCATTTGGCTTTAAAACTTGTAATCTGAACCATTTATTTCAGTACTCGTATCAAGAGAACATCCTTGAAAAGAATGTAAGTGTCTCTGTACAATGGAATGGGCAGTACAACATAGATGACCCGGAAGATACTTATCGTAAGATAATAGGGTTTGCTTTATGTAGTGTTATTGTGATGTATAGTTTAATTGATGTGCCATCTTTTATGTGATAATTCTTTGATTTTTTTCCCCGGCCCAAACCTTGCCTAATATTGTTATTTATCTACTATCGATGCAAAAATATATCAACGCGGTGCAATATCTTGACAATATGGAAATATTGATAGTTGTTACCTCTATAACTATAAATTCACAATCTCTTATGTAGGGAAATAGTAATAATGCATTTTAGTTACACTTCAACATCTCTATATCGTTGTATTATACATCTATCTATCCTAAATGTCGGGCAACATATAAAATGATTTCAGAATAAATGATTACCACTCTGTTGTAAGACTTGATTGGCAAATGCAAGATCTATTATTATTGTAACTGTTTAGGTATATTATTTTATCCTAAGTTAAAAATAAATATAAAAACGCATTAGACTAAAGAAGAAGACTGAATTAGATTTTCACGTTGCTTTCAATCTGTTTTACTTTAGTCACTCTATACAAGTGTTCGGTTAACAGTGGAAGTTGCAGTCGTTGCCTGTCCCCAGAAGCTACCCCATCCGTCTTAAACTGTGGTTGGTGTGGCAACGATTGCAATGTCATTCAAAGTGATGTTTGTCAGACCAATCAGTTTCTCAGTCAGAATGAGACCCAGTTCTGTTCAGCACCAGTTATCACTGATGTAAGGGAATCATTGTGCGTTACAGCAAAAAAGTAATATATTCTTGTAACAAAATATTTGTGTTAGAAACTTAAAGAAAAATGTGAAAATGAAACTAGTTTTGTGTGATAAAATTTTGAAGTCATGCTACGCTTATGTCCATAGCCAATATTGTCATTCAAAATATACTTATTATTTAGTCCCTTTAATATACAGAGGCATGGCCACCTAACCAAGGCAAACTTCTAAAAGAGCCTTACAATCAGTTTGAAATCATATGAACATCTGACTTATTAAACATAACGTATTCCTATAGCCTTCATCCGGTTCTAGGTAATGAAATCAAATCAAATAAAATGAAAGCAAGTTAAAAGTACATGCATCGACATACCATGTATTATGGTAAATAAAACATTATTGCATTGAACTTTCCTCATGAGTTCTTGTTTTCTCTCAGTTCTATCCCTTGTCAGGCCCTATCAATGCTCAAACGAGGCTAGAAATGAAGGGAACTGACCTAGGAGTAGAATTTTATGATGTACAACAAATTGTAATTGGAGACTTGGAGTGTAATCGTACTAACATGGACTCATTCTATCAGCCAGGGCAGAGGTAAAATATTAAACATTTACTAATATTTTTTTTTGTTGTGTGTGTGGATACAACTCTACAAGGGGAATCTAAAATGATACAAGGTTACTTCGGAATTTTTGTCACGAGAGGCGAGATTGATAAAGTTATAAATAAATATATATATATATATATATATACGTGTGGTCTGTAGACCACACGCAGCTGCACTCATAATCTGAAGAAGGGCTAAGTGCCTGAAAGCTTATTAAAAGCGTGGTACCAACAGCTACGTCTACAGGTGTACTTATTTTGTTGCCTCTATATAATTAGCACCCGAGTACACTACCCCACCATGTTAAAGAGTGTGAGCCAATTGTTGCTCTTATATATATATATATATATATATATATACACCTAGATTCAACCATAGGGGGAAATGCTAAAAAAATCTACCATAGGGGCAATTTCATTATTCGCTTGAAAATTAAGAAGGAAGGAACTAATTTGTAGGGTAACTGTTAAATTTATTAACTGTGAGGTATTCACAAAAGATGATGATATAATATGGTTAACATTTGAAAGCTTAACAATAGATTTTTCCTCTAAAAACAATTGTTAACCCCAGGAAAACATAACACCACTTCTCCCTAACGTTCATTTTTTTTACGCACTGCACATATAACATCCATTACCATCCCAGAGAAGACATCCACCGTTCATTCTTGACCGTATAGCAGGCCTCCTCCAATTTAATTTCCATTTATACTAAAAACTGCTGCATAGGGGTATAAAGGTGATGGATTTCACCGCTTTTATGTGGCCGTCACTTAAATATACATGTTTACTAAGTAATTCAAATTTATGGATGTTTCTTTCCTGGGGACCTAGTAACGAGGTATTCAATTAACCTGTTATTAATGAATGGACTACAATACTTGGAATCCAGTTTGCATACATTACTTGTTGCTATGTCTGGCAAGCCTCTGGCAAGCTTTCAGGTTGGTAAGAACAACTTTTGTTTCAAAAGAATGCATAAAATTTGAATCACTTAGTAAACAGGTCTATTGGAGGAGGCCTGCTATACGGTCAAGAATGAATGGTGGATGCCTTCCCTGTATCGTTTGGTAAAAAGCAAGTGACTATAAGCCTGAAATGATTGTACTATCCGGCCCTGTCTCGGTAGCTCAGTGGTAGAGCATTGGTACGTTAAGCCAGTGGCCCGGGTTCGATTCCCGGTCGGGGCGCTACGATTTTTTCAGGCTTCATTTAAAAAATATTATGATATATACATGTATATGTTTATATATATATATAAATAATGACTTTCTCTCTATTCTCTTTTATCCTTAATCTCTTTTCTCTTTTAGTTTTCTCCACCATGGTTGCGCCAGTATCCATGGAGCTTGATGCGCTGTTGCGCTTCGCGCTCTTTTTGTTGACACTTAATAAATTTCCATCATTTCCTGATGAATGCCTACGGGTGAAAATTTGAAAGCTTCTGACTTTAACAGAATTTTTATTTACTTGTTTACTACTCATCTCTATATTACAATTCTGAATCAGAACTTATATCTTTTTATTCTCTCTCTCTCTCTATATATAATTTTATACATAAAGACAGCTATTTTTTAGGAGTTAGATAAGAGGTACATTACTTTTTTCATCTAGCATTCACAAGTATTTTTTTATCTGGGCGTTATGTTTGGCATTACTGGGCTCTTATTACAAAACACCACGTATTATTGCATTTTAATATGCACGAAAAAGAGACATGAAAAGGAAGCTTTTCATCCTGCACTCATCACGTTATCACGCAGGTATAGAGTTAATTTCGAGTAATTTGTTACATACCTGTGTGATAACCTGATGAGTGTAGGTCGAAAAGCTTCGTTATCATGTTTCTTTTTCGTGCCATATTGAAATTTTGTAGTACCAGGTAATTATTTGTAAATAGTACATTATTGCAAATGGTAGGGTAGTACAGAGGCCTATTGATAATTCAGCTCAAGTCATGGAGACTTGTTCATCCCCGTCTCCTTCTTTCTTGGTTACAGTGTAAGTTGTATGACTGGTATATCGACTCATCTGGCATCAGGACGAATTAAAATCACAGTAAGATCTGGTGAGGGTAATAAGACCGGAGAGAGTACTGAAGAATTCTATTACAGGGTAAGGTTTAAAGAAAAGTTGAGTTCTGGTCATGAGATTGAATTGTGAAAGAAACTACAAAGCAACTGGGAAAGGTTGATTATATAGCACATAAGAATTGATGTATGTTGTAAAATATTGGAATCACCAAAATGATAAGAAATTGATTCTATCCTGCTGAGAGACAGAAATGTGTATATGGGACCACTGACAAATGTCTGGCCTGAACATTTTAGCTATTTCTTGTCATATTTTGAATGGAGAGCAATCCCTTTCAGGGGACATATCTATTATAATCTTCCAAACCAACTTAATAGAATGAAAAAGCACACAGATTTTTATTTTACCCTTCCCAGAACTCAACATTCCTTGTAAAAAAAATGTATTATCATTTTCCCTGGAGGTAAATTAAAAGGAATTTTACACAGAAAGTCTTAACTTTTCCGTTACACAAGTAATTGTTGTTATTATGTACGTAGCTAATGGACATTGCCTATACTTGTTAAATATATAATTTGGTACACAATAAGGAACTATACAGTAACGAAATATAATACACTTACAAGGAAGATTAGTTGGAATTAATTTGTTTTCAATCATTCAGATTTATGATTTTTGCATCCAATATTTCTCACTATTATGTATGTAGTGGGGATTTAGATAGCCACGTTGTAATGGTCATGGGCCCTGTTTCATAAAGCTGTTCGTAAAGTTACGCATGACTTTACGAATGACTTAAATGTAGCAGATGTAGCTTAACATTCTTATTATAACAAACATTTTTAATGCAAAGTATATTTTTTGCCATAATTTAATTGAGGTTATTGGGAATACAGTCCCAGTTTGTTATAAACATCAGGAAAAACTTTTGGCGTCCTATCTGGCACTTCATATTCAAGTCGTCCGTAAAGTCATGCGTAACTTTACAAACAGCTTTATGAAACACCCCCCTGGTGTCAGGTGAGGGGATGTTATAATAATGATTGACCACAAACCAGATGTTATTATAATAATCTTATCTCCGATAGGATCCAATGATAACAGGTTTTAGTCCCTCAGAGGGGCAGGTTGCAGGCGGTACTCATGTGACTATAACTGGGATGTACCTTGACACAGGACGAAACATAGAAGCTAGATTTGGTGATGCAAAATGTAACGATTTGTAAGTATATTGTATTATGTTGTCTAACACCTAAAGGCACTTTTGTCCCAAGCTTTTGCTTTTAGAGGTGTGTCCTCTATAAACTGTGTATTTACCACATGAATGTATATTTTGTCATATTTCTTTTTCTTAATATGTTCATTTATTACTTTATTATTCATCAAAAATTACTTTGCATTTTTATATTGGAAACTTAGAAATAAATGTCTTTGAACTGACATTTAAATATACAATGTATCTACTTTTAATAAGTCGATATCAAAATTTAGACTTTTATCAATAGTAAAAAAGAAATAATGTTACGACTACTTCAAAGTGAAGAATAGTACTTGTACGATTCTTTTTCCACTAAACTGAATACAAAATTCTTTTCCAGTAAACCTTCATGAATAATTCATACCTTTGATGGAAGAACAAACAAAACTGAATGAAGTCACTTATAGCAGGCGTTAAACTATCTACACCCCCCACATACACACACACACCTACACTCACCATACACACATCTATGTTTTCTATTGTCCGAATTTCAACCGATGACTCCACTATTGAATTGCGTCACAAACTTCATTGACGGAATAACCTCCCCAATTGTTGACAACGGATGACATATTGAATTACTACCGATGACCCATTGTTCTCTTTGTTCGATGTCATCGGTTTGAATGCATACACACATACTCACGCACTCATACTTGTGTGTCTTTCCCTTTGTTTTCTCTATTGTTCAAATATCCACACAAGCAGCAAAAAAAGCCACACAAGCCTGACGGAATAAAGGCATCTATCGTGTTTGACTGTCCAATTAGTCACACAAGTATACCTCTGTGGTACACACACACACACACTTTAGACATCTGCACACATGCACACAGTCACACCCATACACATCGACTGCCGTCAATCTCGATGAATTAATTCAGTAGATAAAAAATGACACTGGTTGTAGTTCAATGCTTTCCCATTTTTGTAGATGTTTAACTAACTTGTTTCTTTTCATAGCTAACTCCTTTTTCTCATCCTTAGCATTTTAATCATTTTGACTAGTTTAGGAATTGCACCGTCTGAACGTGACCGAAATATGATATACTTAATTATTAAATTTAGTGTATTGCAGCACTTAATCCTATGAATTTCCCATTATACTAACATGAATAGTTTCCCACTTAACGTTTTATAGTTCCACTAACCCAATTCTTTCTATCACTCCCTGCAACAAGGGCTTAACATATACACAATCCCAAAATAAATGTGAGTATGACTCCTTCATTTGTCTACAGGAAGAGCACTGGTCATTTTAAAACAAAGCCAAATCTTAACATATGTTTTTTTTTGGTATAGATTGCTCCATGGAGTAATTTGTACTGGAAGTCTTTAATTCAAAATTATGTTGACCATCCGAATTCGTAGAGTGTATGAATGTTGAAAGCTGTAATAAAATGATTGTACACCTTTCTAAATGATACATCTCTCAGGAGGATCATATTTCCAAACATCTTTAAGGTAATGTTGTAGTCTTGTACATGTACTGAGTAGCAGTTGTCTGCCCCCGTCATATTTTCCGCTCTCTAAAATTGCATTACACATTTCCAAATATAGCTATATTTTCACTACACAGATTGAGAGTATGCCAGTGGTCTGATTTGATTGTTATCGAAAATGTGATTAACTAAATAGGTATCTTTCTTATACAATTCTTTATGGAAAATCATTTTACTTTTTTTGTTATTAAAAATTATTGGATTAGTTTCACTTTCTTGAAAATTCCTACATATTTCCATATTCTGCCATGCTTTTAACATTTCTAAATAAAATATTGGTGCTTTAATTGTAAATATTTTCATATTATAGTTGCAAAGTAAACAAATTTTCCCCAAACTATCTTATAGCTATGGTACATGGTCAAAATACAGTTTCCATCCCATATTCCTTTCTCCCTACAAAAGTCTCTTTAACCACATGCAAGCACGCGCGCGCAGACACCCATTCACACACAAAACACACACCCACACACACACTGCTGAGGACAATTGGTAATAGTAATAAATATGCAATTCAACCACAATCGTTCATAAGTATGAATACTTTGCAAAGTAAGATTCGGAATGATTTACGACATGTCTGTTTCTATGATTTAAGTGTTAACTGTATATTGCTGACTTTGTTCGTCTGCATGTAGATGATTGTTGTTTCTTTTTTTATGAAGGATCGTTCAAGACACCTTTGCAACCTGCATTACAAATAGCATACCAGTAAATGAAATGACCTCTGTACCTCTAACCATGACATTCGATGGAGTGGAAAAGACATTTCAGGACTACACCTTTACCTACAACCCAAATCCAAGGATTACTAACATTGACAGGACTGAGTCTATCATGTCGTAAGAAAAAAATATTAAAACCCTTATTTTTTTAAGGTGGTGGGTAGTTATATGATTGATATATATATCTACGCATATGGCAACATTTTAATTAATACATAATACATAAAAAAGGATTATTTATTTGCAGATTACAAGATGAAAATATAGGGGAGAAATGAATAAAACTTTTTTGGGGGCCATTTTTCTTTCAGGTAATCCCACAATAAATTATAAATGAGATGGCTTTATTATTGGTATGTGAATTATTGATAATTGAACGCTAGGAGTTTTCTTGTAAATAATCATCGGTGTCATGAATTGTTCTGCGTATTACGAACCATCTGATAACATTTTTGAAAAATCAATAATTTTTGTTATTTTGATACAGAGGAGGTATTGAAATCACATTAAGAGGGGAAAGATTTAACCTCGTCCAGGAACCTAGGATTGTTGTCACGTCCCTCGCAAGTGACACTAACAGCTCTGAGGTAATTATCCTAAACATATAAATCAAAGTAAAATTTACCCCCCCCCCCAATCAAATTCCAGACATGCATAGACATAATTGTGATGGATACTGATTCCTGTATAACAGAAGAGACTGACTAGCACTTATGTTCTCACCATGTACAGTTTGTTTGTGTTTCATTCACATTCACTAAATGAAATTAATTAAATTTGTGATGCAATGGTGAGACTTATTTACCGAACAGGAAGCTAAGGGTAACCTCTTTTATTGATTGTGCAGTTGTGTAAAAATAATTAATTTTCAACAAATTTGTTTCATTCTCAGCGCTTAATGTTGAGATATGGATATCAACATTGAATACATCCATATTTCATTTATTAATTGTATCCCCCGGCAGTATGCCGGAGGATACTTTGGATTCAGCAGCGTTTCGCCGCCGCCGCCGCCGCGTCACATTCTTGTGTGCGCTCTAGCGGTCATATTTCTCGACGAATTTCTTTCAGACTTCCTGTGGACGTGTATCTTGGTAAAATCTGGACCCCTATAGTTTCTGGTGATGCTGCCCCCAGTGTTCCGTCTTTTATAGGGTAAAAGGCCATATTTTTGGGGATAGTTTGTGTGCGCTCTAGCGGTCACATTTCTCAACGGATTTTGTTCAAATTTTGTATGAAGGTGTCTCTTGGTAAAATCTGGAACCCTATAGATTTTGGTGATGCTGCCCCCAGTGTTCCGTCTTTTATAGGGTCAAAGGTCATATTTTGATAGATGTCTTGTGTGTACTCTTGTGTGCGCTCTGGCGGTCACATTTCTCAACGGATTTCGTTCAAATTTTGCATGAAGGTGTCTCTTGGTTTAATTTAAAAACCTATAGTGTTTGGTGATGCTGCCACCAGTGTTCCGTCTTTTATAGGGTCAAAGGTCATACTTCAGGGCATGGCGTGAGTGCACTCTGCAGGCCACATTTCTCAACGGATTTTGTTCAAATTTTGTATGGAGATGTATCTGGGTATAATCTACACATGTTTAATTTTTGGTGATGCTGCCCTCATTGTTCCGTCCTTTATAGGGTCAAAGGTCATTTTTCCATTTCTTGCACTCTTACTTCTGCATTTCTTGACGGATTTCATTCAAATTTTGTATGGAGATGTATCTTGGTATAATCTACACATATTTAATTTTTGGTGATGCTGCCCTCATTGTTCCGTCCTTTATATAGGGTCAAAGGTCATTTTTCCATTTCTTGCACTCTTACTTCTGCATTTCTTGACGGATTTCGTTCAAATTTTGCATGAAGGTGTCTCTTGGTGTAATCTAAAAACCTACAGTTTTTGGTGATGCTGCCACCAGTGTTCCGTCTTTTATAGGGTCAAAGGTCATACTTCAGGGCATGGCGTGAGTGCACTCTGCAGGCCACATTTCTTGATGGATTTCTTTCAAATTTTGTATGGAGATGTATCTTGGTATAATCTACACATCTTTACTGTTTGGTGATGCTGCCCTCATTGTTCCGTCCTTTATAGGGTCAAAGCTCATTTGTCCCTTTTGTGCACTCTTACTTCTGCATTTCTTGACGGATTTCATTCAAATTTTGTATGGAGATGTATCTTGGTATAATCTACACATATTTAATTTTTGGTGATGCTGCCCTCATTGTTCCGTCCTTTATAGGGTCAAAGGTCATTTTTCCATTTCTTGCACTCTTACTTCTGCATTTCTTGACGGATTTCGTTCAAATTTTGCATGAAGGTGTCTCTTGGTGTAATCTAAAAACCTACAGTTTTTGGTGATGCTGCCACCAGTGTTCCGTCTTTTATAGGGTCAAAGGTCATACTTCAGGGCATGGCGTGAGTGCACTCTGCAGGCCACATTTCTTGATGGATTTCTTTCAAATTTTGTATGGAGATGTATCTTGGTATAATCTACACATCTTTACTGTTTGGTGATGCTGCCCTCATTGTTCCGTCCTTTATAGGGTCAAAGCTCATTTGTCCCTTTTGTGCACTCTTACTTCTGCATTTCTTGACGGATTTCATTCAAATTTTGTATGGAGATGTATCTTGGTATAATCTATACATATTTAATTTTTGGTGATGCTGCCCTCATTGTTCCGTCCTTTATAGAGTCAAAGGTCATTTTTCCATTTATTGCACTCTTACTTCTGCATTTCTTGACGGATTTCGTTCAAATTTTGCATGAAGGTGTCTCTTGGTGTAATCTAAAAACCTATAGTTTTTGGTGATGCTGCCACCAGTGTTCCGTCTTTTATAGGGTCAAAGGTCATACTTCAGGGCATGGCGTGAGTGCACTCTGCAGGCCACATTTCTTGATGGATTTCTTTCAAATTTTGTATGGAGATGTATCTTGGTATATCTCTCAACACATTTCTTTCAAATTTTATATGAAGATGTGTCTTAGTGAAACCTACACATCTAATTTCTACACCATCCTTTTGTTTGAGGGAGGGGATGGGGGAGGGTCTTTGTCCCTCCTTCAAATTGCTGCCAGTGCCGGGGGATACATTTAGCATTGCGCGGCCCCAGCAATGCACATTTCTAGTTTAATCTTCTGTTTTTGTTGTCCACAGATTTGCAATGGAACAGATACTATGCTATTCTGTCCATCGCCAAGCTTTCCTAACGATTCTATGCCAATGAGAAGGAGACGAGCCACAAATGGTGTAATGACGGCAAATCTGACATTTGACTTTGATGGATACATCATCAACGGTGGCATCATAGAGTACTACCCAGACCCTATGTATGATAGCTTCAGTGGGCCAGACAGAATTCATGAGAGTGATAACCAACGGCTTGAAATTACTGTGAGTTTAAGAAATTTGTATTTACAAACTTCATTTTTAAGTACATGTACTATGTTAATTTGTGCCTTTTAGGATTGTCATGCATCTTTAGACCTTTTCGATTTTGGGTTCATGTTTCATGTTATTTTAAATTGTCATCGATATGACAATATTACATAATTACGTTCATGAACTGAATTGACTACAAATTTAATTTAAAAAAATCTAATAGTAGTAAATAAAATATCAGAAAAGCAAGGGATATAGATCGGCATTTTGCTATATTGATGTGTCTGTTTTGTCTTCGTATATTCAATTTGTTTAGCATGATTATACCTTTCAGAAAAGACACTGAAGCCATTCTGAAACTGTCATCTATAACACGGAAAGCGATTCCGACAAATCAAATATGAATTATAGTGTTCCCATTTGCCGATAATATATGTGACACATGCACTCGAAATTCTGGCTACGCTAATGGAATCCCTAGTACTGTCAGAGATACGGAGAAAACCCTAACTGCTGCTCGTAACTATACTGTGAGAGTTATTTCCAGTTTATTTCCTTGGGAGTAATTGCTAAATTGTTTTTTCCCTAGGGGATGAATTTGAACTTGGCAAGCACGGAGGATGATGTTCAAGTCTTGTTAGGACCAGATGGATTCTGTGATGTTGATGATCTTGAGATGGATGTGCTACGTTGTCAGCTACCAAATAAAAAACCTCAGCCAGGGAACATAAATGGAACGGTGGAAGAAGGAGCTGCGCAGGATCTACCAGCCGTTACGGTATTCGTCTTGCTGATTTAATTAATTATCCTTCCCCAAAACAACAATAAAAAGTAAACAAACAGCAAATTGAAATTTAAAAGAAAATTACATTACGTGTTATCTAACTGTTGTAAAGCTATGTAACTTGTACTACTATAAATGTTATCCTTTGGTTTTGTTTTTTCAAAAATAATGGCGATGGTAGAAAGTTACTAAACCAGCAGACGGACAACCCACAAGACCGAGATCCCAGTACACCTCCCAGTCTCTTCAGCCGTCGCGTCGGTTTCGTGGTCCTTCTGACAACCTTTCAGGAGGACTACGAGACGAAAATGTCGGTCTCGGGATTTGTATACTCTTAAGAATGACTTAAGAATGACTTAAGATGTCGACTTGGGTTTGGGGCATGCAAGTGTCCATTTATTCACAGCTCTAGCTTTATATACATAGTCTGGCAATCAGCTGGTCATTAACACTGTAGAGTGGGCCATAATAGTGACATATGACCTTTGGGTCAAGTCTAATGGACTCTCATAATGGAGTGTCATATACAGAGACCAGAATACGCTGTCATTACAGATATGAACAATATACATCATTTAGGGACTTAGATACATTACTTTGCAAACACAATATCGGGGCCTCTCGATTTCTTAGGCTGTAACCGTCGTGGTGAGCTTTGTATTTTATTTTCTAACTCTTATAGGTTTTCCATGGAAACTTGATATTTTACCCTGGCTACGTCAAGTACTCAACGGTTTCACCCAATATCGGTCTCATCGCTGGTAGTGTAGTTGGTGCTACTGTGATCACCGTCTTTATCCTTGCCATCATCGGCGTGTTCATGTACAGACAAAGTCATGAGCGATTGAATAAACAAGTCCAAGAGTTTGAGATGTTAGAGAAGAGAATACAACAGCGAGTTGAAACTGGTAAAATAATGATGTGATTTGTTTCTTATGAATAACACCCGTTTGTAGTGTGAAACTGAACATTTTTAGGCGAGGCATCATAAAACAGCCTATCAACTGGCTGCAGCCAGCTGCACCTATGCGTCGGATAGCATAGCTGCACCTATACGTCGGCTAGGATAGGTGCAGCTGGCTGCAGCCAGCTGATAGGCTGATTTATGATGGCTCGCATTACTTCATTATAATGAAACTTAAAACAAGACAACAAACGGATCACAAAGTCCGAAACGTTTGTTGCTGTATTTACCAATAATTATGATGCTTAGTGTTTTCATAGTATATAATTGATGAGGCATAAAGTGCTCGGGTGTCTGATCGAATTGGCCGGAATCATCGGGTCCGCTCGATATTCATAAGGACCGCTATTCATAGAATACCGCTATTTAACACGTATTATGAATAGCGGTCCTTATGTATATTGGTCCTTATGTATGGAGGCCCTTATGAATAGCGAAGTAATTTGTCTATGGTTTGCTTGCTATTTAGAAAAACTGCTATCCCTGCAAAACCGCTATTGATTTAGTCAGGCGTTATGGATAGCGGTCCTTATGAATAGCGGTCCTTATGACTTGCGATGTTACCCCGGAATAATAGCCAAAAACTTTACAACAAGCGCACAAATAAAATGTCTCCTAACTCTTCGATAGGGTATTAAAAATACATCTATGAATTGAAAATTTTCTAAGAAGCAACAATTTTTTAAAAGTCGTTTAAATGCTACAACCATTAAATATCTCGAACAAGAATGTTTTAACTACATTAAGATTATAAAAAGGGCAAAGTCATTTCGAGTGTTTGATGTTTCAACAGAAATAATCAGTATTTTCATTTTTTTCTTATTTTAATTAGCTTTCCATGAGCTTCAGGCTGATATGTCAGAAGTTGAGGATCAAATCAGCCATCTTGGTGTCCCATTCGTAAATGCACTGGATTACTCCAAGAATATGCTCTTTGCTGGACTGGCTGTCCGACCACCAAACACAGATCCTGAGGTGTGAACCGATTCCTTTTAAATTTGCTATAAATATTAATTATCTGTGATTTGATTTATTTAACCGCCACTCATGTGTTGGATTGCCCTTGTCAGCTAATAGCTGTTTCTTTCAGTATGAACATATAAATGACAGAAATGTATCTATTTCTATTTTCCTCTTCTGAATTTACATAAAGGGATAAAATAGTCCTCCACTGCTCTCAAAATATTTACTTAACCGAACAAACAACCCGATATGTCCTTTTCCACTTCCTAAACCCACCTCAATTTCTTCTAAATTATCGCTGAATGTCAATGAACTTTCAATTATATTCACGAAATTATAATTACGTTAGCTATGGGTCTCTACATTTCTCTCTGTGATTTAGAAGTAATGAATATCTGTCAATATTGGGAAAAGAGAGAATAATTTTAAAAAAAATGAATGAATGTATGTAGGTCTTTAACAAATCATTTAGTCGCATGTTTTCAATAGATATCTGGAGAAGGCCTGATTATTTCTTCTGTGTTTATTGTAGTACTTGAACTCTGATCTCGAGTCAGCCATGATCACGTTCTCCAGGCAACTCAGTGATCCTGATTTCTTGACTAATTTCATAGAGCAGCTTGAAGAAAAGAGAAAGTCCCAAAGACGGGATAGGTTTGTCTCATTTTATTTCCTTCTAGATACCCATATCATTTAGATTCTGTAAGAAATGAAACGATATCTTGGAATATTTTCTTTTCTTACCCCCCCCCCCCCTGTATCATTTCTATGTCTTTTGGGTACCTAGTGCATCCTAGTCACCTCCCTCAATTTTATCCCCTTTCCCTCTTTCTGCCCCATCTCCCCTCTTCCCCTCTCTTCCCCCTCTCTCATGTTCTCTTTCCTCCCTCACCCTCTTCTTTTTTTTCTTTTTTGTCACCTTTGTTTTTTTTCTCTCTTTCTAAATGTGTTAAGTATCAATTTAGAGAAATGCATATAAAATGAAAAAGAAATTATTCAATCACCTGATCATTAGCATTTAATAGAGCCCGTTTCTAGCACTCAAATTTATAGAGGTATAATGAAAGAGGAGTCGAAACAGAGGCATACATGACTTGTAATGAATTTTCTTTTAATCTAACGTAGAGTCAACATCGCATCATTGCTTACTACGCTCTTGGTAACAGAAGGAAAGTTTGGGTATTTCACAGAGTGAGTACATTATATCATATTGGCACCATTCCGCTGACTGTATTCTTCAATTGAGTAAAACATACTGAAATTTACTCTTCCATACGATGAAAACGTCATCACTGTTACCATTGTAATGATCACTCTAATGATTTCCAGATATATTGAATATATATATATATATTACTTAACATGCTAAAGATGGAAATTTCTGTGAAAAGGCAGTCGGTTAACAAATTTCTGGAGTGAATTTGACGAATTTTAACTCAAGGAAGTTCCTGCTATAGACGACAATAAAAAAGATACTGAATCATCTTTACCAAAAATAACACTGTCCCTTAAGTTGATGTTGAGGGATATTGGGATAACTTGAATTGAATGTATAGTTTACGCCTAAGTATTTTTAAAAAATTTCCCCCCATTATTGTTCTTCCGAGGACAAGCGATTTATTATCATTTTTTATTCGTCTGTTTCTTGTCAGAACTCTGTTCAAGCTCTTGGAAGAAAGCATTGAGGAAGGGGCAGACAGTGGTAGAGCAAAATCACTCTTCAAAAGGTTTGTGGCACGAAGATTGATTAAACCTTGAGATAAATGATTCTTCTCTTAATGCATTATGTCATTTGTTCAAAGGTAATGAACTTATTTTGATAATCAGTTGAATATAATGTTTCCTTGCCTTTTCTTGCGGTTCCCAAAGTTTTTATAAAATAGTTACTTGTCAAAATTTCTAGCGTGTTGATGGCTCTTCAGTCGGTTAATCAATCCGGTAATTTACACGAAGCCTGGGAGTAAACGCTATGTAAATATAAATACTGATCCCTTTGATAGAAGCCAAGAACAATTTTCAACGTTATATTTACATTTAATTTACATTCCCCAGTTATTTGTTTTGATATACAATGGTACACTGACGGTGCACCTTTGGTTTCACTGATGGCATTAACTCTTTCAGTGCCGATGGCAAGTATATGTGACAGATAGACTCATCATTTTCATTCACCAATTGCTCAACCACAGGAAAGAATTATGGTGGTCAATGTATATCAACATTTTAGCATATATCAAGCATATTATGATTATAATTATATGCTACCACAGAAAATTTCAGAGAAAATTGCAGATTTTAAAAAGATATTACCTTATTTCAACATTAAACAATAGTAACAAATGAGAAACCAAAAAATAATGCACAAAAAAGAAATTTTCCATAATTCTTATGCATAAAGTTAGGGAAAGGAATAATGTTTGGTATTATAAAAAATGGTAATAAATTTCCTATAAGTTTTGTACACAATATTTTATGAAATAATAGATGGTTGTGCGGACATTTGAAAAGTAAGCATTGATCACATTTTGGTAAAATTTTGAAGAGAGCTAAACCCCTAGGCACAGTTATTTAATGCAGTAATTGTTGTATAATAAATATTACGTTGGTTCGTAGTTATAATCTCATGAATGTATCTCTTACGTTCAGGACTGAGACTATCGTTGAAAAACTACTCTCCAACTGGATTTCTCTCTGCATGTATCAATACCTGAAGGTAACTGAAAAACAAAGCCTGATCAGAATTGTCAGACGCTCAAGTGAAAGTAATGTAGAAGCCACTAAGGTCATTATGGTGGTAGCGTGGCTCATGAATGAGACATACGTACATGGCTTTTAAATCTGGTATTGCGCATAATTATATACATTACAGTAAGTGAAATATTGCATAAAAAATAGTGAGTTCATTATTGCATTATACATTTGAGCTATAGAGCTAATAGGCGTAGTATAAGCATGTGTGCGTGCAGTCCTAATAGTTATGTTAATTTATCATAATTTTATAGTAAAAAATAGTGCGCCAATACCCATTGCTTTGAAATTTCAAGTTGGTGCGGAAGTTGATAATATAATACATTTCAATTCCAAAACGATGCAGTACACAACTCAAACTCCAACTAAAAAATGATCAATATGTTTCGCCTAGTAATGTTTTCATCCCATAATCATGTTCAATCTTTCCTGTGTGTTCTTTGTGTAAATTTAGAGACATGTGGCCGAATCACTTTACCTACTATACCAGTCCATTAAGATCCAGGTTGAGAAGGGACCTATTGATATCACCTCAGGACAGTCGGTCTTCTCTCTTAACTTTGAATGTCTTTTGGAGGAAGAAGTAGAATTCAACGAATTGGTAATTTATGTTTTATTTTTCAATCGATATAACAATCATAATACATGGGAAATATGTGCTCTAAAGTAAACTTAATGCTTGTCGTTTTACGTTCGAAATGTTAGAGTAAAAAAGGTGCCAAAATGATGGATACATTGCATCAACAATGTTTACCTTGGATTTTTGCCGATGAAGATAGATAATAGTATCTGAAAGACCCAACTCACTGGAAGCCAAAAACTGGTACATGATGATGATGATGTTGTTATTATTGTTGTGATTGTGGTGATGTGAACAGAAATACAATTAGCGAAAACAACGCCTGAATATTAAGGTTTACGGTCTAAGTGACTAGTTTCTATAGATGGAAACGTAAGTGCCATTTTGATCGAGGATAAAACAACCTTGTGCAAATGCCGATTTTCTGCATTGACCTTCGGTGAAATAAGACCGACACATAACTGATAATTTACATTTATATTATTTTACAGACATTGTCAGTAGTGGGCAGAGATAAGCAGCATCTGTACTATGTGAAAGTTCTCGATGTTGATTGCATCACACAAGTCAAGCAGAAGATACTTGATGCAGCTTACAGGAAGAGTCACATCGTGCAACAAAACAGAGCTCATGAAATGGATCTGCGTAAGTAGACTGTTATTTTTAGTGGAACCTTAAAATTAACCTAATAAATTGTAGCGCGGTTTTTTTTTTCTTTTTACGATCGCGCGTTTATTTTATTCATATAAATATGTAGTAGTTTTATGTTTAGAGAATTGCTTGTGCCATTAAAGCACAGCGGCGGAATCCATTTGATAATGAGGATTTTTTTTTTCTTCTGTGCTTCAACTGCGTAGAATAAATATCTTTGCAAAAATTTGGAAGCAACTACGACAATTTCCCTTCCTAACCATGATTTTATATCCGAAAATAGACTTCAAAACTTCTTATTTTCTGGGTGTTTTTTCAGTGTGGTACCATCCTGGTGGAGAAGAGAGAATCCTGAAAGATCGAGATGAATTCAACAGGACTGTAGGGAACACAGGAGACTTATACATCAACACCGTCAAGACATACGGAGTAAATGGATTCCTACATTTGTATAATTATTTGGGCTGTATACAGATACACAGGCCTATATGTATGAACTAGCGATTAAAGTGTGACTATTTTAACAGGGATTGCAATTTATATAAAAATTATATAAAAATTGATATCATCTAAATATACATTTCTTGTTTGATAACTGTTTTTGCATTGGGTGTTCTGTGTTCGATTTCTGAATAAATGATTCTATTAGTTACCAGATTTGTACACAAAAATACACTCTATACATCCAGGTACCAGAAGAAGTAACTGAAATATGATACCGATTTTTCTGTATCCATCATTGTAGGCTTTACGGCTAATGTACTATTTTGGATGAATTAAGATCCCATAGGAATGTATCAACAAAGTGAACAGGCATTATCTTCACATTTTCCAAAAACATAATAGATGTGCAAACAGTTTAGTGTGCCTATAAAACAATATATATCCATTTATTGCGAGGGGTGTGTTACCGCCCGCCCCTCTTAACGCTAAAATTCCTGTCCCTCGTTTATTCAGGTAACTGATGGCAGCCAAGTCGCTCTGATTACAAAGGCTGCTATGAATGAGACTGGGGTCTATCAACCTGTAACCCCTGGGGTACAACTCTTCCAAACATGTAGGTTACTGGTGTAAAGAGTGTGCACATATGTGGCGTATGCACTAGAGGCTGCTGCCGGCATAGCCCCCCCCCCCCCTTGATGAGTCAGGAAAATAAAATGTGTGCCATTAAAAGTTGCAGTCGGTGGGAATGCCTTTTATGTAAATTTAGCCCATCATCCCCTCCCCACTTCTTGGATCATGTTTATCTATTTCTGGATGTGGCATGACATATCCATATGATGATCATGATTTAATTGATCAAAATGATGAATGAATCAGGGATTACGATACGGTACTTAAAACCTAAAAAGAAGCAATATTGTTGAAAGCACTTTATTCGATGCTATCGTAATTGGCTATATAAGAAACAGCTTTTATCATTATTATTAATAATATATCTGAGTGAATAATCAACCTCATTATACCACCATTAACCCTTTACATAATAGAATATGTCGAATTTGAATATGAGAACATTTTACATATCTGGCCGTTTCCTGATGTAGGTATGTAATGTCGTCTGTCAAGAAGACCGAATAAATCAGTTTCTTACCATGACATTGACATTCTACCCGTGGAGTTAAACGAAAGACCCAATTATATTATCATTCACTTCAGACCACGAAGATGCTGGTCCCGATGATGTACGTGATAGAGACTATACAAGAATCCGTACAATGGAAAGTGGTAAATGTAGGATCATACACTTGGTAAGAAGAATTCTTGATTTGATTTATTGACACAGTTTGATTCGTTTCAAATTTCCCTTTTCGGTAGGAAAGTACATCAAATAATTTCGGCGAATAAGTTTATAAATAAATTGGAAATTGTTTTGCATTTTGCTTACATTTTTAAAGTTTGCATTTTATTTACGTTTATATTTTACATTGAAAATGAAGTTGACTGCTCAAAAAAAAATATTCAAGGATGCATGCACCAGAAAGACTTTTTACTTTATTGATGTCTCCTCATCAACGCATTTGCCTATTTAGATACAGGAATTTTTAGATATCCCTATTTAATATTTCTTCTTGGCAAATGTATTGTCAACTTTGATTTTCTTCACTGTGGTCATGAATATATCGTATCAATCATTCCAGAAAGGTGTAATTATTTGTGATTTTTGATCGTTTAGGTTGAAGATGACCCATCACCTACAGAGAAGAGTAAATCCATGACAAAGCTGGATCGAGATTTCCTGGCGCCACGTTTGCTGGTCACGAAAGTAAACACTTCTTCTTCTTCTTCTTCTTCTTCTTCTTCTTCTTCTTCTTCGCCCTGAACTTAATCTTGATCTTATATCGTGCATCAGCCGTTCGACATCTTCATTTACATGCATGCATATTGACGGCAAAATGCCAAACGTCAAATTCGTGTAGTAGAAGGAGCGTCGTACATAGGCTAGCCTTTTTGCACCTTACTTAAAAAAGTGATTTAATATTCTTATGGACAACAGATAGTTATGCATACACATTAACCAAAAGGTTGACACTATCGTTATAAATACGTCAGGATCCACAAACCTGGTCTGTGTAAAATGACCAATGTATTCATGTCTGTCACACGATGACGTTAAAATTCGATCCCCTGATATAAATAATCATATGTGATTACTTTACTTCTTTAATGCCATCAACATACGTACACAGTCATGGGTCATGGTTTACTTTTTGTTATGAAGGCTATACCACACACATTTTTTGTTTTTTGTCGTTAATGATATTTTAACAGAAAACGATCCAACCTCGCCTCGATGAGTTCTTTACTGGTGTATTCAAGAAACCAGACGACACCCCAGGCACCATCAAACATCTATTCGACTTCTTCGACAAGATGGCTGAGAAGTACTGCACAGAAAAACCTGAGGAAATCGCAGAGGCATGGAAAAGCAACAGGTATACGTTTCCGGCGTATCTGCTCCTGTTCACACCCCTCCCACCCTTCATCCCCTTTTTTGCAGGTCAAAAAAAAAATTATCAAAACTTTTCAGAAGTTCTATTTATTTCAAACGACCTTTTAAAATTCAACAGATTCAAGATAAATTTAAATAGCAGTATTTCTCAAATTATATGAAACCATTTCACGGTTTGCAGGGTATATACCGATATAATATGAAAGTCATAGGGTGCCTACTGAATTGTACATGAAACGTAACACTTTATGCCAAGCAGAGGAAACTTTATTCAATATTTCCAAAATTAATTAAAGACAGGCCAATACGCGCACTGTCGTAGCCACGTGTTAAATTTCCAGGGATCGATTACAGGCAATGCCGAGATCACTGATGAGGGTGATTTTCCCCTCCCTCTCCAGTCCAAAATATGCATGTCTTGTATGGTACAAGGCTTTCCTTTTTTAATGTTTAAAAAACATTAAACTTTTTAAATAATAATAGTAATAATAATAAAATACATTTATTAGGCGCTTAATACGGATATTTCTAAGCGCACGGTTTACCGGGAAATTAAGATTAAATCCAAAATAATACAAAATACAAAAATTATTAGAAACCTTAGGTGATTCAAACAATGGATACAGTGTATAAATAGGGTAAATTAATACTGAAAATCAATGTCGGTGTGCACCTCCATCGACCGACAACTGGGCCATTCCAGAGGACTATCTACTAAAAAGGTAAGTTTTCAGCAGGGACTTAAACTGATTAACGGAAGTGGCTAGATGTATATAGGCAGGTAGAGAATTCCAGAGAGAAGGGGCAATTGTAGAAAAAGCACGATCACCATATTTTGAGAAAGTGCGAGGTCCAGGAGTTAACTGCATTGTAGAGGATGAACGGAGGGATCTTGAGGGAGTAGTGGAACGTAAGGAAATGAGATCTGTGAGATACTTGGGGGCTTGCATATTCAGAATTTTGTAGGTAAGCAAATAAACTTTAAAAGATATACGGTGATGTATGGGAAGCCAGTGGAGAGAACGGAGGATTGGGGTTATGGGCTCGAAATTCCTGGAGAGGGAGACAGGTCTTGCGGCAGAATTTTGTACCCGGTGAAATGGAAGTAAATGTGTATGAGGGAGGTTAGAAAATATGGAATTACAGTAATTTAGATGACAGGAAACAAATGCATGAGTTAATTTGGCAGTTGTGGGTCGGTCAAGTAGTTTCCTTATCTTCCCAATTTTGAACAGTCCAAAAGATGCTGAATTACAAATGTGCTTAATGTGGTGTTGTAGAGTATGATCAAACCAAGATCACGTACCCATTCACTACTCTTAATAGAAACATCAGTAACTAAATCCGGAAATGAAGTGGTGTTTCTATGATTGGAATGTATATGGATCAACTTTGATTTTCTTTCATTGAGGCAAAGCTTGTTGTTTGAGGACCAAATTTTAATGTTCTCAAGGCCATTGTGAAGTTTTTGAGATGCTTCAGCCTTTTCATTTGGTTTTAGTGTAACACAAATCTGTGTTTCGTCACCATACACGACATGTTGAACACCTTGGTGGGATTCAATGAATTTGGACGATGGACTAGTATAAAGAAGAAAAAAGAGCGGCCCGACCACGGAACCTTGCGGAACCCCGCCGTCAGCGGGAATGGTGAAGAGAGCGTGTCATTGATGACTCGTTGGATACGGCTGTGAAGATATGAACGGATCCATTCGAGAACAGTTCCGGATATCAAGAAATCATTTTCGAGGCGGCGAAGCAACACACTGTGGTCGATAGTGTCAAAAGCAGCTGTGTAGTCCAGGAGGACTAAAACAAAAGTACTGCTTTATTCCCTTTGTCTACGGCCAGTAGAAGATCATTGAAAAGTTTAACCAAGGCAATTTTTTTTTTTTTGGTGATTTCGATATGAAGATTGAAAAACAGGAAACATGCCGTATCTTTCAAGGTAATCTTTGAGTTGTGATGACACAATCCTCTCCAGGACCTTGCCCAAAAAGGGAAGATTCCTAAAGGGTCTGTAATTATTGAGTCCATTTGGATAAAGTAAAGACTTCTTGAGGAGAGGGAGAAGTAGAGATGTCTTGAATGGTTCTGGGACGAGACCAGAGGACAAAGATGCTGAACAACTTAAAACACTATGTACTTTTTTTATTCTGTCTGTTACATGTGGAAATATATGAATTTGAATTTGATTTCTAAGGGTTACAATAATCTAAAACTTACATACGTAAATTCCCACTATACACAAAACTTTAGACAAATAATATATATACATATTATATTATACAAATTCATAATGTTCCACGTATTGGCATAGGCTATGATGATATCAAAATAAAGGATGACTGAAATGCATTATATTATACATATATAAATATTACTCTATTTACAGCGTTAGGGGGAATCCTTTTATTTCAGCCTATTGTTTCCCCTTAACGCACGTCGAATTTCCCCGCAACGCCGAATTTCTATTATGACTGAATAAACCACATTGTTAGGATTCCCCCTATATTAGGAAATAGCTATATATATATATATATTTAACTTATTACAAATTTGTACCTAATAAAATACATAAAATCAGTGATATAGCCCTAGGCAACGTCCATCAAACAAAATAACTGTAATATTTTTCTTTGTGTGCTTTGTCATTTAACCGTTCATTTCTGTTTTCAGTCTACCACTACACTACTGGATGACTACATTGGTGCATCCATCTTACGTCTTTGACATGCGTCAGTCCCGCTCTGCAGACCAGAGTGTGTCTGTCTTGGCTAACATGTTGGACAATGCTTGTAAGAAGGTCCGCCAAGAAAATACCCAGGTCAGTGTTTGAATAGGTGAAAATTGAAATACATTTAGAAATCAATTGATGCCATAAATGATTAAGTTCCTTTTCTTTCCAAATTACTTCTTTGGTACATAATTTTGAAGCAACTTCAATTTCAATTTTAATTACAATAGTTTCATATCCAGTTTGGCTTTATCTCAAAACGATGTGATATAAACTGTAATCAAACACACTTCAAACGTTTGAATTTTCCATTGAGATTGTACTTTTAACGTTAAACGAATTAAAACAATTATTTGACCAGGAGTGTACAGTCCCCACACTATGAACACGATGACAAAGAGAGCGGACAATTTATGCAGCTCCTCATTCTACCATCCACAATAGCTCTAGTAGACAAAAGGGCATCCCTTCACTGCTATTATGTGACACCTGTTCTACATATTTCTACAGGATAGCAATGAATGGATGTTCTTTTGTTAACCAGTGCAATTGTGAAGGATACAATGAGGAGCTGCATAAATTGTCCGCTTCTTTGTTCGTCATGTTCATAGTGCCATAAACATCAAGCTTGGTTCAATTGTGGAACAGATTAATTATAAATGCTGAAAATCGAATTTTATATATTTACATTCTAAATCTAAACTTATTTCTGCAGAGTTGCATGATTCATTTCAGATCAAAATTAAAAATAATATTTTCAAATATGTCAGTTCCACCGAATCCTTGGGTATATTTATAGATGAAAGAAATACTGGTGTCATCAGCAAACTTTGCCGTACCTTACCACAATCTCTTTTACTCATGCTTTACAATACACTGATTTTTATCATTCTTAAATTATTGCAATATTGTTGGGCCAATACTCACCCAACCAAATTAAAATATGCATATCTTTTACAAACGAGGATTGGAAGAATAACACTCTCTCATTACCAATCCCATTCAAATCCTTTGTTCACACGACTCCCTATATTAGATGTACACAAGTGAAATTATATGTGCAATACTTATGTTTAAGCCTCTAAAAACAGAGCTTCCCAAAATATTATCCAATATGTTTATAAGAAAAGTGCAATACATAAGCATAATACTAGACGTAATAATAAATAACATAGATGGAATATACATTCAGAATTTGCATCGTATTCTTGCAGACATCGTATACGTGTAATTTGGAACTCGCTTCCAAGTACTTTTTATAACAGTTAAAAACGTAAACTAAAAAAGTTTTTAATTATACATGATTTTCAGTGAATGAATGCATTAAGTTTTTTCTCCTTGTCTTTTTTTTTTTTGCTGTCTATACCACCATGTAATCTGGGCTTGTGTTGGTTCATAGGGCAATTCGTAGGTTTTTTTTTTTTTTTTTGTTACTTCCTTGCTATTTGTTTTTCGCCATTCTACCAAATTATATATCATTTTGGGAAGCTGTCCTGCCAAAACTCTTTTGTTTTGTTTTTTATCAGCTGTTCCCAATTTAGTTTCATCACCATTTAATATGTATTATTTTGTGATTTGAAATGTAATTTCTTATCTATTACATGGAATTGTATGTTTTTATCAAATGTCCTGTATAATTTTTTCTCAAGATATAATTAAATTAAGTAAAAATAAACTGAATTGAATTTTGTAACCTTCCTCAGGATTCTGCCCTCAAGCGGGTACTGTTTTATAAGGATCTACCTGGTCATATCAGAACCATTGGTGAATACTATGAGAGCATCAAAGGCTTACAACCTACAACAACGGAGGAGTTGCAGGAAGATTTCCAAAAGATTACACAGGTATTGTCCTTCTTTAACACTTTCAGGACAGGAATTATTTAAGGGGTAAATTGATCACATTTTGTTCATCAAATTGGCAACAATTTGATTTCTCCTTTAGCGTGCTACATGTTTCTAATAAGGTGCAATGTCTTTGAAAACAACATACATGACTACAAATCTTGACGAAAAGTTGAAAAACTTGCAAATTTTGACAAAAAACAATGACTTTAAACCTCTCAATGTGTTGCCAATTTAAGGACTTTCAACCTTATTCTCGTTTCTAAATTTTGTCATCAAACGCAATAATGGTCATGCAACAAAAAAGGACACAGTTTGTGCAGAAAATTTTGCTCTTTCTACTCATGTATCGATCTGGTATATTTTTTTAGAGCTCTGAATCTAAAGTTAGTGAGCTATGTGGTGAATTATCTTGAAAGGGTTAACATTTCATTCCATATAATATTATCAATAAATCTTCAATGTATTCATCAGTTTGGTTTATTCAAGTGACAGATCCAAATACACATTTAACTGTGGCAGTCTCAGACATCTTCATGTGTATTACTGGCAAAATAATGTTAGATGAACAATAAAGTATGTTTCAATGAATATTGGTAAATTTATCCCACATGTCATCAAATTGATGACTTCTTTTAAAAACGTGCTTATTTTCAGTTCTTGACGAAATAGGACCGACATAAGTTAACAATCATCTGTGTTTTCTTTCAGGACTTTTCTGGTCTGTTCAGTCGAGTGGCAACCCTCAAAATGCTGTATGACTTCACTAGTAAAGATACGGGTCCTCTGGTTAGTATTTAATATCCATGAATGTTAAGCAAATTTGTAATGTCTGTCCACAGTTGGCCAATTGCCGATGTCTTTCTTCTACTTTTCCTCTTATTTATTTAATCATATGTATAGTTTCCAAGATATCTTGTCATTGACTTCTATTTACTCTCATTAGAGATTAATTCCATAATCCATTCCATTTATTCATAACATACAAAACTCATGTGAAAACTTGTTTCCTCTGCGTTTGATATAACTCATAGCAGACTGTGGATTCCTATAAATCATAAATTAACGTCTAACTTATTGATATGAACAAACGCATTTTCATCCATATGAAATCATTCACAAAAACTATTTTAAATCATCGAGAATGTCAAAGAAGTAATTTTTGAAATAATTATTATAACGTTCTTACAATTTCGAAAAATGCATGTCAAATCAGAGTGTTTGAGTGTTCTTGATAATTGATTCTTTTTTTCCCCTCTTAGTTGGATTCAGTCACAGAGCTGATGCCAAACTAGAAACTACTCGCATCACAGCATACGTGGCTAATGATACCACAGGATTCTTTCAACTGATAGGACCATTCGTATTTTGACGGAATGGAGCAACATTGTACATACAGATCATTTTTTTCTACAACTTTTTTAATGCAAAACACAAAGCTTACGAAGGTGATGTGGAAAGTAGTTTTCTACAATAAGTAATTTTATTTGTGTTTTTAGCGTATGATTTAAATCATATACATTAGCCTACGTTTTTGTCAAAGTTTATTCTATGTTCATAATTACCAGTAAATTGTTTTATGGTCTAACATCATCCTGTCCAATATAATTTCTTCCATTAACGTTTCATCCAATAACCATTAAAATTGTCAAATTTCTTGCATTGACCGATTAGTCTCTAACCATTTCGTTCAAAAAACATTTGGGCTACCTACCGTTTGACCTACCCATTTTGTCCAATTACCACTTGGTCTAATCCAGTTTGTCCGATATTCAGTTTGCCCAATATCCAGTTTGTCTAACTTGTGAGTGACACAATATAAATGTCATTCGGAATTTATTGTGAAAAAATATTGAAATTTAGGCTAAAACTGACCAGAATGCTCATCGGTATGTCCAATATCTTTACCATGGGTATCGTTAGGTCAATTGCACAAGCGACTGTAAAGTGTCCTATTATAAAGTGATTCTTAACCTTTTATATCTCTAGCACCCCCTTTTGAACACTCGCCAGTAAAAATGGTGAAGCAGTTTTCAAAATTTAGTCCCACTTGTGGCCTAATTCTCCCCGCTCAAGACCTCTTTTTAAATGATTAATTACATTAAAGACTATTTATTAAAAACAGATGAATGTTTTGTATGTCATTATGTAGCCTAGTATCAGTGATGTATACCATATAAAAATGGAGAGGCTATAATAAATATTGACAAATTAAAAAGTTTAGCATCATGATTACTGTCCCACTTCATCCCGTTCTCCCGTATTGCACTGCTGTATTAGGAAATATTTAAAATTGATGCTGGCCCTGCCTCCTCAAATTGTTTTTAATTTTATAATTTTTATTTTTATTTACGTTATTTCTATTTATTACTTTTTTATTATTGATTTATTTTTTGTTTATTTTTTTATTTTTTCTTTATTTTTTTAAATTTTTTTTTAAATTTTTATTTATTTTTAATTTAAATTTTTGTATTTTTTTTTGTATTTTTTTATTTATATATTTTTTTCCTTTTTTTCTTTTTATTTAATCAATTTATTTTTTATTTTTTTATTATTATTATTTTTTTTTATTTTTTTTTTATTTATTTATTTATTTATTTATTTATTTATTTTTTTTTTGGGGGGGGGGGGGTAATTAACAATGACTATTGGATCTAATAATAGGAAATATTTAAATTGATGCTGCCCCTGCCTCCTCAAATTCTTTTTTATTTTATTATTGTCATTATTTTTATTATTTCTATTTATTACTTTTTTTCATTATTTATTTTTTTTTAATTTGTTTTTATTTTTATTCATTTATTTTTATATTTTAATTCTTTATTTTTTTTTAATTCTTTTTTTTATTCTTGTATATGTTTGCTGTGCGAAAACGGTCTACATGAATATCGCTATGTTGTCAGAATGTATGTTAAGTTTTAAATAATTATTACTCAGAAGAAAAAAGATGGGTGAATATATGGGCAAATGGGTAGAAAAATATTTGATTCATCAAAATGTCACAAAACATGAAGATAAGAATTTTTTGTTGTTGTTAGATCGTATTGCAGGTCTTTTTGTTTTATGTTGGTTCGCTTTGCTGTATATATGAAGTATATATATACTCAGAAAAAAATGCGTGAATATATTAAAAATATTTGATTAATCAATATGTTACAAAACATGAGGATAACAAGATAATGATTTATTTTTTTGTCGGATCGGATTCCAGGTCATTCTTTTACGAATATGTTTGTTGTATATATCAACAAGAGGATTGTGCGAAAAAGGTCTACATGAATATCGCTATGTTGTCAGAATGTATCTTAAGTTTGAAATAATTATTACTCAGAAGAAAAAAAAATGGGTGAATAAATTAGACAAATATTTGATTCATCAAAATGTCACAAAACATAAAGATAACAAGAAAATGTTTTTTTTTTGTTAGATCGTATTGCAGGTCTTTTTGTTTTATGTTGGTTCACTTTGCTGTATATATGAAGCGGAGCAACGTCCGAAAAAAGGTCTGCATGAATGTCGATATGTTGTTAAAATATAACTTAATTATGAAATAATTATCAATATTTAAAAAATGGGTGAATATATTAGAAATATTTGATTCATCAATATGTTACAAACCATGAGGATAACAAGATAATGATTTATTTTTTGTCAGATCTGAATCCAGGTCATTCTTTTACGAATATGTTTGTTGTATATATCAACAAGAGGATTGTGCGAAAAAGGTCTACATGAATATCGCTATGTTGTCAGAATATATCTTAAGTTGATATAATTATTACTACTCAGAAGAAAAAAATGGGTGAATAAATTACAAATATATTTGATTCATCAAAATGTCACAAAACATAAAGATAACGAGAAAATGATTTTTTTTTTGTTAGATCGTATTGCAGGTCATTTTGTTTTATGTTGGTTCACTTTATGTTGGTTCACGTTCAGTTTGAAATAATTCTTACTCAGAAGAAAAAAATGCGAGTATATATTGGAAATATTTGATTCATCAAAATGTTAGAAAACATGAAGATAAAATAATGATTTATTTTTTTGTCAGATCGGATTCCAGGTCATTCTTTTACGAATATGTTTGCTGAATATATCAAGAAGAGGATTGTGCGAAAAATTTCTAGATGAATGTCGCTTTATTTTAAGAATGTATGTTAAGTTTGAAATAATTCTTACTCAGAAGAAAAAAAATGCGAGTATATATTGGAAATATTTGATTCATCAAAATGTTTCAAAACATGAATATAAGATAATCATTTTTAATTTTTTTTTTAGTCAGATCGGAATCCAGGTCATACTTTTACAAATATGTTCTGTATATATCAACAAGAGGATAGTGTGAAAAAGGTCTACATGAATATCGCTATGTTGTCAGAATGTATCTTAAGTTTGAAATAATTACTACTCAGAAAAAAGCGTGGATATATTAGAAATATTTTATGCTTGAAAATTTTACAAAACATGACAAGATTATTTTTTTTTTGTAGTCAGATCTGATTCCAGGTCATTCTTAAACGAATATGTTTGCTGCACATGTCAGGCGGAATGTGCGAAAAAAGATAACAAGATAATGATTTATTTTTTGTTAGATTGGTCATTTTCTTAAGAATATGTTTGCTGAATATATCAACAAAAAAGTCTACATGAATGTCACTTTGTTTTAAGAATGTATGTTAAGTTTGAAATAATTCTTACTCAGAAGAAAAAAATGCGAGTATATATTGGAAATATTTGATTCATCAAAATGTTACAAAACATGGAGATAGCATGATAATGATATTTGTTTTTAAGTCGGATCGAAATCCAGGTCATTCTTTTACGATGATGGTTGCTGTATATATCAACAAGAGGATTGTGCGAAAAAAAAATCTACATGTACATGAAGATCGCTTTATTGTCACAATGTATGTTAAGTTTGAAATAATTATTACTCGGAAGAAAAAGAATGAGTGAATATATTAGAAATATTTGATTCATCAAAATGTTACAAAACATAACGATAACAAAATAATGATTTTTTTTTGTTACATCGGATTCCAGGTGATTTTGTTTTATGTTCACTTTCCTCTGTATATAAAGTGGAGCAATATTCGAAAAAAATCTACATGAATATCGCTATGTTGGCCTAATATAACTTAAGTATGAAATAATTATTACTCAGAAAAAAATGCGTGAATATATTAGAAGTATATGATTCATCAAAATGTTTCAAAACATGAATATAAGATAATCATTTTTTTTTTTTTTTTTAGTCAGATCGGAATCCAGGTCATACTTTTACAAATATGTTCTGTATATATCAACAAGAGGATAGTGTGAAAAAGGTCTACATGAATATCGCTATGTTGTCAGAATATATCTTAAGTTTGAAATAATTACTACTCAGTAAGAAAAAAAAGCGTGAATATATTACAAATATTTTATGCATGAACATTTTACAAAACATGACAAGATTATTTTTTTTTAGTCAGATCTGATTCCAGGTCATCCTTAAACGAATATGTTTGCTGTACATGTCAAGCGGAATGTGCGAAAAAAGTCTACATGAATATCGCTGTATTGGCAGAATGTATCTTAAGTTTGAAATAATCATTACTTAGAAGAAAAGAAAAGCGTGAATATATTAGAAATATTTGATTCATCAAATTCAAAATGTTACGAAACATCAAGATAACAAGATAGGCCTAATGATTTTTTATTTTTGTCAGATCGGATTCCAGGTCATTCTATTACGAATACATGTATGTTTCTGTATATCAAGCGGAGCAGTATGCGAAAAAAAGCTACATGAATATTGCTATATTGTCAAAATGTAGTTTAAGTTTGAAATATTTTATACTCAGAAAATATGCGTGAATATATTGGAAACATTTTATTAATCAAACTGTTACAAAACATGGTGTGATCCAGATTAAAGTGGGGCTTTTTTTTAATCTAAAAACTACAAATTTTATATCGCTGGATAGATTAAGCATCTCTCTCTCTCTCTTCTGTTTATTTTTCCCTCTTACCCTTTTCTCCCTTCTCACTCTCTTGTATTCTTTCTCCCCTTCGTCCCTCCACACTCTCTCCCTCTTTCTCTTTTACTATTAAAATTAGAACATTGTGAATATAAATGAGCTGCTCTACTGTATTCATTATAGTGATGTTCAATGTAATAAAGTGTGTATTAAGAATTTGTCTGTTTTCTTTGTGCATTAGATGATCACAATAAAAAAAATTGTCAATTCGCCTCAATGCCTGGAGGTGTTTCATCAAATGTCTTGTCAGTGATTTATACCGACAAATTTGTTCTCAGCCATTGAGATGCAAGGATTTCAGTAGCTTATAACAATTATTGCAACTTGTCATTGATGACAAGTTTTATGAAACAGGGGGTCAGACCTCAATAATAACTTTAGCGATAACGATCAAAATGGTCACATCCGAACGATAAAATCAGTGAGGTTCGGTCTATAAAACATGGTGGACACTGCCAGCCTGGCTTCTTCCATACTGATATATCGAAAATGTGAAATATTGGTTCACAGAGATTATCGTGGAGGTCTATAGTAAGAAAATCGCTCGCCGAAAGATCCCAACGCGACAATACTATCGTTGACAGAGGCTAGGCAAGTATACCACAAAATCAATGACGTCTGTCCTACAATTTGCCATTCATTTTCCATATAAAAACAGGAGAGCAACATGGGAACGATTTATCGTTGTGGTTTATAGATTTCATCATTGTAGATGTCTGACCAAGCCTTTAAAGCTACACTAGAAAACCACATGGATCAGGGTTAGCTGTTGGGCTATTTTCTCCTTCATATAATTGTTTTTCATTTAAAAATCATTTGACGACATTTCTTGACAGGAATGAACCTCATGTGTAAACTGTAATTTTGGAAACTTTTAGTTTATATATTCATCACTGAGCAAACCCAGCCGTGATCCATGACATCATATTTGTCTGTGATGGATATACCATTAAACACTGAACATATGATTTCTATTAAAATGCAAGCATTCCGGAGACTAGAGCCATCTAGATTCAATAGATCTAGGGATTTTTTTAAATTTCCAAAAACAGGACCATTAAAACGGGAATCTATTTATGGATCCCTTTTGCCTTTACCTTAGCAGAATTAAATACAGCTGGAAAGCATAAATGGTCAGTGGGTAGCTCGATAGTACACTTGAGACCATACAGCAATATGCCTTGCTAAATAGTGAAAACATCTTGATGAGTGTAATCGTACTTTGAACCATTAACTCTGTTTTTAATAGATATACCATGTAAACATATAAAATATATATGACAAAGAGAAGTATCATAGATGTATTAGCAGGATCTCAGGATCTAAAACTGGCCATGTATGCTGACAAATATGTGACAGATTCACATATGTACGTTGCTATTAAAGCAATAAATAAGCATAGAATCTACACCATAAAAATACATCATTATTGAATATGGCAGTATTTGATACATGGCACTACTCAAACACAATGTTACTGGGGCAAGCCAATTACATGGGTTTTTTTTATATCAGTTCATGTAAATAAATCACTTTAGGTACTTTAAATCACTTGTAAATACACAGTACATAACTGTGTATTTTTTTATTTTTTTTTCAAATGCCTTGATCCTCAAAGCAAATATTGCCATATTACAGAAGGAGTTACAATAGAGATCAGGTGGGGTCACACCCTTCGTTGATAATATCAAAGTTTCTATTGGGAATAAAAACGGGCCGTAACAAGCACTTCTTTACTGCCAAGTGTATTGTGGAAAAAACAAAACATCTCAACCAGTCAGGTTCATAAAATTTTAACAAATGAGAGATACACTCATATATATATTATGTACTCCCATCATTTGTTTTGTAATTGTCCCTATTCTGAAATCAAATCTAATAATGACGATTTTGCAGGGATTCCTTTCTAAAAATGTGTTGTTTTTTATCATTTACTGATATATAAACAGAGACCATGATTCCTCACTTAACAATTATGAATCTGTTTAAGATTGCAAGAAAAAACACCAGCTTTATCTTTTATTTGTCTCCTAAAATCAGATGCAATTTTAGACTTTGGACAGTTATAAACTTAAAACCACAATAAGTTAAAACTGCCATCCTAGCTCAATGCCAACATTAATAGTTTCATTTGAACATAATTTAAATGACTATCTGAATACATCTACTAAAGGAATAAACAACCAAATTTCAAGGTGACTTAATGGAAGATACCCACAAGAAAATGCTATCACAATGTTTGAATGTTTTGATATTGTACGAAAAGTGGAACAATGAACTACAAGAAATCAATACTTACACATGAATACTATCGGCTTTTCACATGAAATGATAAATGATTTATTTTATCATGTATCAAATCTTGCTATAGCAATAACCAAACTTATTTTATCTTGCATAGAATGCCTTTAGATCAAAGAGAAAGCTCAGTAGGGTTTGCTGGCCTGGCATTGTCCAATTAAACTTCCAGATAAATTGTCAATTAAAAGACATTTATCCTGTAACATATTCATAGTTGGAGCGTTCAAATATAAACTAAATCATCTTCATGTCATTTCTTCAAAACAAAACTACATAAAACTGATATTGCTAGTTTAAAGGTACTACATTAATTTTGCATCCCTAAATTTTGAGGTTGTGAGAGTATGCCATATATTACAAAAGAATAATAATTGGCAAACTTGTGCGGATGTGAAAAGGATCAATTTAAATTGATGATTCAAAACATCAAATTACACAACTACTCTTATGAACTACATGATCTACCTTTCTCAATAGTTTCTTTCACATTGCAATGGCATGACCAGAACTTAATTTGACCTTTAATCACTCTTTTCTATCTACACTAAGAACAGTGATGTACTCATCATTAGGTTTAACTCGTATTTATAGAAGATGCACTTAAATTTTTACAATTTTAAAATTCCATTTTTACTTTGTGGACAAAAATATCTGGATAAGGCAAGAAAAGGAAGGCACAAACCGAGTAATATTCTACAAAGCACACATAAATAATACCTCATTATTCTCCTAACAAACAAGAACTGAGCTCAGTAGCAAAATATATCCTTATCACAAATACTGTTTCACTATACTTACATGAAAGTGATTCGTTGGACACGGGTTACTAAAATGCCTACACTCTGTGCCAGCTTTGAATTAATGAAAGATACTTTCCACAATCTAAGTCCTCCCCTTTAGTTTACTTGTCAAAAAAATATATTCTTAAATGTTCAAGATTATATTTTATCTTTTTTTTACTTTTATACAACAGGTTTCACAATTAAATCATTATTATTGGGAAGATTAACATAAATAAAGTCATTTGAAGTGGAAATCTGCCTTTTACCATTAATAATTTCCTGATCTTTACGAAATATGGAAATAAACTACAATATAGGCTTACTATGGTACCAAATTCTACTTCTAATGGCAACCTAGTACATGACTATTCCTAGATATATGCTTACATAACTAGTATAAAAATAGAGCACATTTTGTTTTCACATGTTAAAGCATAAACAAAAGCAGCATAAGAGGATATAAGATATGGAAATATGGAGATAAAAAAGCAACATTATATCGTCTGTTTTGAGCAAGAAGGGCATTAACTCATATAACACAGAGTTAACGTCCTTCTGACTCAACAGACAATCTGTACACTAATTAATTACTACAGATGCAAAGGTAATACAAAGGGGGCATCTCGTTTTTCCGAAGGTTCGTGTTTCCGAAGGTTCGTATTTCCGAAACACTAATTTCCCATGCCTGGGGGTTCATAATTCCGAAAATGAAAAAGGGTTCGTAATTCCGAACATTTGTTGCATTATTCCGAAGGTTCGTTATTCCGAAGGTTCGTTTATCCGAAGGTTCATAATTCCGAAAATGAAATAGGGTTCATATTTCCGAAGGTTCGTATTTCCGAAAATGAAAAAGGGCTCATAATTCCGAAGGTTCGTATTTCCGAAAATGAAAAAGGGTTCGTATTTCCGAAAATGAAAAAGGGTTCGTATTTCCGAAAATGAAATAAGGTTCGTATTTCCGAAAATGAAAAAGGGTTCGTATTTCCGAAAATGAAATAAGGTTCGTATTTCCGAAAATGAAAAAGGGTTCGTATTTCCGAAAATGAAAAAGGGTTCGTATTTCCGAAAATGAAAAAGGGTTCGTATTTCCGAAAATGAAATAGGGTTCGTATTTCCGAAAAATGAAATAGGGTTCATAATTCCTGGTAAAAAAAAGCAAATTCATCAGGAGCAGAGGTGTAGCAATGGGGGGGGGGGGGGGGGGGGGAGGGCACGCCCCCACCCCTCCCTCATCGGATGGCGAAAAAATAAGAAAAAAAAGAAAGAAAATGGAATAGGAAAGAAGACGGTTGGACCCCTTCCGGCAACTCATTAGAATCTGTACAAATGATTAATGGTTTTACTCATAAATACGAACCTACCATTTTTCATTGACATTTATTATATGACCTTCAAATGTTACGTAACACCATACCCGGGAATACACACCCATTTTGTATCAAAAGATACATTACACTCTAAAGAAAAAGTCATAAGGTCGCGCGGCAAGCCCTTTAAAACTATCAGCGGTGGGGGGGGGGGGGGGGGCGCTAATTGCCCTCCATTCCTATTTGGATTAAAGGAATGTGAAAGAAAGATGAGTCTCGTCCGGGTCTGAGATACAAAACTGTATTTGGGCAGCCATGTTCATCGTTAATCTCATCTCAAAGTTCTTCTTTCTTCATCCTGTCGTTTTCTTCTTTGTTTTCCTTTCGCTTTTTTCTTATAATCTATTTATTCCCATAGGCATATACGAATTTCAGTGTTGAAAAAAATCGGAATTAGGTTTTCTGTTTTCTTTCCTTTTTAGCTCACCTGAGCCTAAGACTCGAGTGAGCTATTGCGATGGAAATTTGTCGGTCGTCCGTCGTCCGTCGTGCGTCGTCCGTTAACTTTTTACATTTTCATCTTCTTCTCCAAAACCCATGATCGGAATTCAACCAAACTTGGTAGGAATCATCCTTAGGGGTAGGGGACCCAAAGTTGCTAAAATGGTACATGTGGCCCCCAGGGGGGCCCAGGGGGAGGGCCCCCAATTGTAAAAACTATGTAAATTTCAAACATCTTCTTCTCCAGAACCAGGCATAGCTCAGACTTGATATTGTGTATGGAGATACCTCTATAGATGAAGAATGAACATTGTTCATGAAATTTTTCTGAGTGGCCCTATAGGGGCCCTGTGGGGGTAACATACTGGAGGGGGGGGGGGCGCTGCCAGGCAAAATGTACATTCTGATCTTCTTCTCCAAATCAAATGATCGGAATTCAACCAAACTTGGTAGGAATCATCCTTAGGGGTAGGGGACATGTCGTCCCCAGGGGGGGGGGGGGCCAGGGAGAGGGCCCTGAATTGTAAAAGCTATGTAAATTTCAAACATCTTCTTCTCCAGAATCAGGCATAGCTCAGACTTGGTATTGTGTATGGAGATACCTCTATAGGTGAAGAATGAATGTTGTTCATGAAATTTCTCTCAGTGGCCCTATAGGGGGCCTGTGGGGGTAACATACTGGAGGGGGGGGGGGGGGGGCGCTCCCAGGCAAAATGTACATTCTGATCTTCTCCAAAACACATGATCGGAATTTAACCAAACTTGGTAGGAATCATCCACCTCAGGTGAGCGTCGTGCCCCCTGGGGCTCTTGTTTCTTCTTTTTCTCTCTCTTTTCCCTTCTAACCTCTAATGAATCTTTTCACCTATTTCTTTTCTCCTTTCTCTTCCCTCTCCCTCCTTTTGCCCACATAGTGGCGCATATACTGACAGCAATGTTGAATATGAAAGGGGGAGTGACATCCCAACACCCCACCCCTGCCCCAACCCATTTTAGCAAGGCCCATGATAGGGGTGGGGTAGGAAAATTTATATATCTTATCATAAGTCATAAGCCTGATCATGTGATCTCACATTGTGCAGTACGCAGTTATCTTTATAAAGTTCATATAATGGAACTTAATACAATAACTACGTGTATTTGGGGGCCTCGTGTTTGAAACCAAGTGGATGCGGTCACCATGCCCCTCGAAGTGACTTAAAACCGTCGTTCCACTGTTTGCTTACTTTATACAAACATAAATTATCGAGTAATCGCAGATATAGGTTAACTATAATTTTTATAATTACAGGGGCCGCATAACTTCTTTTTTTTTTAAGTAGGGGGGGGGGGGGCTGACACATCTTTCCCGAAAATCCACCATTATGTTTCTATATTTTCTAAATTTTATGAGCGAGCGAAGAGAGCGAGGAAAGAATTAACCTACAATTTTATTTTGTCAAAGAAATACACGAGAAAATTTGATGTACATGATCACCTCCTATACTTGATATGATGCACCACGCGTTACCCCGGGTAGCGTTGTACCCGAGGTACCATAGTGTCCCTGTATTAAAGAGTTGCGACATGGACGTCTCACTTTTCTGGAAACAAAATGCCGTTCGAATTCTTTCTATTGAGAACACCCAGGTGCTCATCGGAATTGAATAGAAATGTTATGTAATAGTGGAAACAAAATGGCGTTCAAATCCCCAGTTGTCGCAACTCTTTAATTAATACAGGGACACTATGGTACCCCGGGGTACAACGCTATACCCCGGGGTAACGCGTGGTGCATCATATGTCGGATTTCGGGCACTTTGCAACACGAATATGTTTTACGAACGAACGAGAAACAGCCGTTCAGTCGAACAAATGCTAAAATAACGCAAGTGTTCTTACGAACTCCTTCTGACGGCACAGAATGGGGTCAGTAAGCCGAATGTACGATGCCTCGAGCATGCGCAGGTGATTAAAACTTCTCGCTTGGCTGAGAACCCTGAACCAAGATGAACAGTATTGGCATTAAAGCTATGGTCACAACCCACAAAATTAGCCTGCAATGGGAGTAAAATGCCTAAAAATATGTTTACGAATATGATGTTATGTTTTGCATAATGAATTTATATAGTCAAATAATTTTACACATTCATGCATACTAAATGAAAAAAATTACGTGTTAAAAAATTGCCTTATTTTAGTAGCCAGCCTTAGCATAATATGCTTTGGACACTATAATTTTCATTATGGATATGTAGAAATTTGGATCCACTGGATATTTTCCACGTTGTAAACCACAAAATCATCTTGTCAGATTTATATGTGTTTTGAGGTTGACAGATAGAAATAGGCCCATGGTTGCAAAACTTTAGCAATCATTAGGATCATTTGAATGTAATTAAGATTCTATCATCTTCTGAAAAGGAAAGTGAGTTCAGCATTATCACATTATATTACTTATGAATAATAGACGTCATTAATAGACGTCCATATGCACTCTTCAATGTTCATCAAAAGATAATTCTCTCAGCCAAGCGAGAAGTTTTAATCACCTGCGCATGCTCGAGGCATCATACATTCGGCTTACTGACCCCATTCTGTGCCGTCAGAAGGAGTTCGTAAGAACACTTGCGTTATTTTAGCATTTTTTCGACTGAACGGCTGTTACTATGCCTAACCTTGTTCAGCCAATCATATCGCGCCATTTAGCGTCCACTGTTCCTTCGGCTCTATTATATTGTCTCGTTTTCTGGCGTTCTGTTCATTCATGCGAATTTACTCTGATGAGTGCATGTCGAAAAGCTTTAGTATTTTAGTACATATTATGCAATGTAAATCATATCACAATATATAACTAAAAAGAGCAAAATAGGAGGTAAAGATCAGAATCCAGAACTTTAGTATCTCCCAGTGTGGGTGATAGCAGGGGCGGCGGAGCGTCTTTCAAAATGGGTGGGGGCACCAACAAAAGGGCACTTTGGGGGCAAAGGGCACGTACAAAGGGTGAAAAAATTGCGGGAAATGCCACTTTGAGCTGAGACAATAGTATACCGCTACATTCTGATTAATACACTATCGAATATCATTTTCGACACATTATTGTTTATGTCTTAGCATGGTTCTAGATGAAAAAGAAAAAAAAGGAAAGAAAAAATTACTTTACAGTTGAGTGTAATGGTCTGATTATTCATATTGAAGATATTTTGAATAGCAGCGATTTTCCTAATATGATAAAAAGACAATGGTAAATGCGAGCGAGCGTAGCCAGCGAGCTTAAAAAAATTTTGAAAGAAATTGTCCTCCTTCTTGTTTTGATGTAAGGGCACTGCTCATTCTTGTATAACTGCCCCCTGCTCCACTGCCTCTCATTATGCTGATATCAGTAGGGGATCGGAATCTATTATAAAGGAAGCCTCTCTGAGCTAGGTAGGCGTATGTGGTTCTTTTGTGGACTTTAGGGCTCAATTTGTAAGCGACATCGGAGTATATACATACAATATATTAAATATATATAGGTATATAGGTATAAGGCACTTATCACAAGACAAAGGGGCACTTATCAATAGCAGTGACTCCTTTATGAACTCTCTGTAATATTATGTTGTTGTTTTATTGCTGTTGTTGTTTTGGGGACCGGAGGGGAGGGCTTGTAGAGTCATCTACAGAGCCATATTACAGACTTCGGCCAACTCGGTTTATTTGGGCACAACATGGCGTATATTCCTTTGTTTAGTGCTTGCCTAACAAAGCAACAAGCGCCATATTGCTACCTACATGGAGCCGAGTTGGCCAAACTCTGTAATAGATGGCTCCGAGGGCTAGGGAAGCAGGACGCCCCCACCTTATTTTTAGTTTACACTTTTCATAGTATACTTTTTTAATCACAATTTATGTTCACGAAGTAATTACATCTTAAAGATAATAAAGTGTCAATGTTTGGCTCGCTGGAATCCAGCAGCGTTGTGCCCGAACATTCTTTTATTTTGGGAAGCGAGATGGTCGGCTAAAATCATTATTCTATAGACAATATCTCCTTTTTTTTACTTGCTCACTAGCGCGTAAGATTTAGAAACGGAATAGTTTGGGACAGGGAACACCCTTCATTAGGGCGAGTGAAGTGCCCAAATATTCCATATTCGGCAGTAGGGTTCAGAATAATTATTCATGGCTCATTATTACATGTTATATATTTGTCTTTTGATGGTGAAATTGCATTTCCATTACAATAAAAAAGGGTTTTATGTTTTTTCTAACTCGCTTCGCTCGCTTGCAAATTGTACGAACGGGGAGTATGATATTCTGCCAAGAGTCATCAGCTCCCCCTTTCAAAAACATTTTCGGAAATACGAACCCTATTTCATTTTCGGAAATACGAACCCTTTTTCATTTTCGGAAATACGAACCTTTTTTCATTTTCGGAAATACGAACCCTTTTTCATTTTCGGAAAAAAGAACCTTCGGAAAAACGAACCTTCGGAAAAACGAACCTTCGGAATAACGAACCTTCGGAATTATGAACCTTCGGAAAAACGAACCTTCGGAGTAACGAACCTTCGGAAAAACGACATGTAACCAATACAAATGATAAATGCACAAATATAAACTTTGCTGCTGCAAAATGTAATATTGCATATTGTTCATTTCACATGTACATGTATAATATATAAAAATTGAATCCGGCATATTTCTCCAATGCATAAAATTATAGCTACACATTTGCATAAGTAACATCATGCATACTCACTATCTTACATTCCGACTATGCATATCATTTGACACCAATTCATGTAACACAATCGTGTTAATGTATTTGATTTAATTATCTTATTTGCATATATATACTTATTGTTTCATATAAACATTCAAGATACTTTTCTTTGAAGAGCAAACATCAAGACTGTAATATTTTCCATTTTTCTCATAAACTGTAGAATAAGTGATGAATTATTTCTTTTCTTTACTTTCATTGTGTTTCACTTTCTCTCCAGTACTGGTTGTACATTCACGGAAAATAAATTCAATAAATTTCCTAATTTTGAGATGTATCCCTTGTTCTTCTACAATAAATTTGTAATTCTTTGGCCCAAATTTACAAAGGAGGTTTAACTCAAACCCATGGTCAAAATCATGATTTAAACCTCCACTGTGGACTATAAAACAAGCGTAAATAAGCAATCAATTTGCTCGCGATTTCAATATGTCAACATTTTCCCAGACTTACATTTGTAACTGAGTGGAAATGTCAACGTGCATTTATCTTATTTGATTGCTATTGAACTCTACATTAAAATGCATTTTCTAACATATAAACCTTGGTTTGTTTGTATTTACTTATTTTATTCCATTCTCACTTATTTGACTGAATTTAAAAGGATTCTAAGAACTAATTTTGGAAGGCCAGTATTGGGATATATCAAACTACTCCCAAATAATGGGAAATCACCTCAGATAGGTGATATTGCATTCGTGTTCTAGCTGAAAATAAATTACTGTCAACAGTCTGCACAGGAATGACTGACATGTAATATGGTCATGAGCAAAAATCATTCATATTTTGATCTTACCAGGAAATTTCCTGCCACCTGAATAGACAGGCAACAAAGTCTCAAAGGTCTACTGTTTGTAAACAATTCTGAACATTTAGAAATATTCTTATTCGGATATATATATGCTGTTTCATAAATACAACATACTCTTGTATTTGAACAAGTTGAGATCAATAATATTAGTTAACATCTTATGCTCCTGGCACACTGTAACTGTCATACTTGTAACCAGCTTGCATATGAGAGTATTTTATCCTGAAGACATTTATATACAACCGTTTCATAGTGAAAACACCTTTAATTTGAATTTACAAAACTGAAGAGGGTACATCAATTATTGCTCAAAATGGCATGCTGGTCAAGTTCCGATCCTAAGAGCTTTTAAAGTCAGATTGAGCTCCCAAAATAAAGTTATTCTTGATGTTACCCATAGACTACAGGAATCGGGTGGTTCCTGGCGCCTATGAGAGTTTAAAAATTCAGTAGTCAACGGGTTAATATCTTGACTCAAATATTGACCCTCAATACAAAAATACATAATTCTGGTTACAGAATTGTAGGTTTTGGGGTGTGTACTTGAGCTCCAACAACATGGCTTTCTGAGCCATTATTGCTATGTGTGTGAAGGTGTCCATACCCTGTAGATTGGGTATTCTTTGTGCACACATTCAACGTTACTGTTCTTGGTGAAAAAGTGGCTTTAAGTTGCTAAACCTATAGCTTAAGTCTAGTTGGAGGATACACTGCATGAGGCTGTCCTGAATACCATTCATCTGTATTATGTTTTAACAGATCTAATACCTCGTGCAACTTATAATCTTACAGACATAGGATAAGTCTAGGCAATTCATACAACATGAAGTTCTGAAGACCATTAATACTTGAGCCCTTAGATCAGTGCTAGACAATTCATAATACATGTTTGGCCTTCACGTTGTTGGTCTATTGAAGATGTGCCTGGTTGTAAGCTAACCTGCACATTATCACTTTACATAATACTGTTGCACTTAAAGGGACCGAAAAGCCGCCAATCATGGTGTTTTGGAGCTTGGCCGGCTCGGGTAATATTCAGGAATCTCCATACATCTTCGATAAACGAGCACGCAATTGCATTGATACGCATTCGACCAAAGAATGACGAACTAAACAACCCAACTGACAAACTACTCCACCCTCAGCGGCAATTTTGTTCACTGCTCTAAGACTGTTGTACATGTATGCACGGCCTTGCAATAGGGGCATGCAAATGAAATTGAACGTACATGGATATCGAGCGGTGGCTCCCTTTAGAGTCAGAGACATCACATCTCGTAGATTGCTTTTCTTGATACCAGCCTTATAGACTCTTACAATGACTCATGCCACATGGTTATTCTTGATGCCATTGGTCTTAGGAGTCTGCTCATTGTGATTGGTTACTTCATCACCATGTGACCTCTCATCATCGTCAAAGGTCATTCCAAGGTCAACGTCTTCTTCTTGACCTTTGATAGCTAGATAGCGATGGACGACACTGTCCCATTCGACTACGGTCTCGATCCTTACTGGACCACCACCTTGGTTAGGTCGCAGATAACCATCTAATTAAAACGGATATGATAAGAACAATTAAGGTTGAAATATTGGGATATTCTCCGAAACACATATAAGATATTTCTGTAACTATGACATCTTTATCACCCATAGCTTACAATGTGTAATATTTATCATATCCGTCATGAAAAGAAGCTTTGCAATTATCTGGTTCAATGCACATCATGTGACAAAATACAATCCCCAGTATAGCCTCAGGCAAATGAGAAAGTAGCCATCAGAGGTAACATCTGACGTATATTGTACTAGTAGTACTATACATGGATAGTGTATACAGTGTAAGACATCACACATGAAAAGTGTGTACTACACCCAATATTCATCCCTTCGTGAAAACTGTGAACGTGTGCAGTCTATGGTGCCTATGGTGCAGATGAATATCGGTAGATCAGTAGATTTAGGCTTTAATTAAAGATGACGGATATAAACAAAATATATACTGCCTACATTCACGTCTCTGGGAAAACTATAGTACCCTCGGTGATATGTAGCGACCATTTTCCTTCGGGGCTGCACCCCTCAAGAAAATAGTGGTGATTCACGTCACCTGGACTATAGTTCCAACCAGAACATCTCGTGGCAGTATATATTTGTTTATAAAATGTATAAAATGCTAAGCTAACTTAGAAACGTTTATTTTTGTATTACCATAACTTATTAAGTGATTTGGTAACTTTGTAGAGGCTTATTTATTTATTTATTTATTTCTGATATTTATACAGGGTGACTCATTATCACAATATGGTGGTCTTCCATGAGGCCCTGATAGCAATAGTAAGTAACAATAATAGCCAACAAAATCATGAAAATAAACTCATAACCAAAAAAAAAATAAGAACAAACAAAAATATATATATATATATACATGTATATACAAAGAATATGGTATCCTCGTAATCAAAATTGGTTTTACGAAAATGTTGAAATTGTTGCACATTCCTATCATCTTAATTCATAATGTATAGACGGTGATATTTTCAAAAATCTGTTGAAAAATAACCATTTATATATGGGTTATTTTGAAATGGCATTGTATAATTTTGAAAGTACATACAAGAAGTATAAAGACTACTTTAGCTCAGTATAGAAACAAAATTGCAATGATTGCATGTAATATAGTATAACAATCGAATGTACAATGTCTCTTATGAAACAATAAAATGCAAATTATTTATTGATTATAAATGATATGAAATCATTCATACATTTTGAAAAGCATTATGTCATCGTACATTTTGGGCAAAGAAACAAACCATCAAACATATTTTCCAAATCAGGGCAACAAAAAATGACATATTACTGATGAAGACAAATATAAAATAGCATCAAGTGAAATTTTCTAGCAATAAGAATGAATATGACTCATTTACCATGCTGTTATGTAAACGAATCAAACCAATCCTTTGCGATAAGGAATGATAAAATCTAAGCTGCCTGGCCTCACATGCTATCAGTGTATGTAATATGGTGTAAAATTCAGTAAAAATGAAGCCCAGCGGAGAAAAAGCACTTCAAAATCATCATATCCTTCACAAAAATAAACATATGCAAGTGACCGGAAATACCAGACTCATTTTCCCCCATAGACTAGTGTTAGACTAAAGCGTATGGCCATAGGCTTTTGTAAATGGGAGTATTCAGTCATAGATATCTTAATAATAATTATTTGAAAACCTTTCTATGCCTGCCTATTTATTTATCTTTCTGAACATCATTATACAAGATAGATATCAAAACTCCACAATTTATTAAATCAAGCCTCCACAAAGTTACCGAATCCCTTTAAAGATTACCGTCAAAAGTCAGAAGTTTACACCTACCTTCGGGAACAACTTGATGATTCCTCCTGACAACATTCCTGAGCCAATTGGATTGGCCAAACATGTCTACTGATTTAGAATCTGACAGTGCATCTAGTTCCTCCTCCTTGTTGATCAACTCTCTGGCTTGAGCTGTGCAGATTTTACCTAGAAAAATAATAGGTTATAATATACATCAACTTACATGAGGTTGAATACAAGTTCTAAGTATAACAAAATTGCCATATCAGAGTATGTATATCACTAACACACAAAATGGAGTTTAATCTATTAACTTAATATTATCTGCTTATTTATTTCAAATGAGCCTTGTAATGCCCAAGTAATATTTAACACATTTAGAATCCATCATCCTGTTACAAAGATGTACATGTATATTCATAGATCCATACTAGAAACCAATACAAATGCATGTCATTCATTCCATCCCACCACTGAGTTGTAACTGTATCAGGCTGTTTAAATTCTTCTCTGATAGCATGGCCTACTCTATCCGTCAATGCAGTCCATTCCTTATGCCAAGTTATTGAGTTCCAACGCTAGGAGCTCCCCAAAACATTATGTACCCGTTTTCATGCTGGGCTGTGGACAACAATGACTGAGATTGGACAGACACATTCATCAGTGCCTCACACTAATGAATCTGTTCAGAATAGTTTACAGTTCAATTACTGAATCCAGAAGACTTCATACATTTCCATTCACTAATAGCCTTTTAGGCATGTTTCTTCAACGTTAGACTTTTCTTCACGTTTTCACCACTCTGTAACCAATTTATCTATGCTACTCTTTCAAACAGCAAGATATCTTGATATTTTCTGATGAATAGATGTAGTAGTGAAGCTGCATCCAAAGACAAGAGTTTCTTAGCTAATTCTAACCGTAATTAGTTAACCTTAAACATAACCCCAAGCCTAAGCACAACCCTTACCCTAACCCTGTGCATTGATAGTTTGTGTACATAAACCTGTGGTAGGGTATTCTATAGTTTAGCCTAAAGGTTGAAAGTTTTTTTTTTGTTTAAACGAGGCGAGCATTTTTCTTACATTTCTTTGTAAGAATGGAACTCTATGTGACTCTTTCATTGAAAATATCTTAATCAAAAAAAGATATTAAGAAACAAAAAGTTGTCATAATTGATCATGAATATCTCATATCACCCTTATTTTGTAAGCTACAAATAACTTACCTGTCCAAAATTGTAAGGAAAAATCCTGCGCAGGCCAATTTTCATACCTGTAACTTAAGTGAGCACTGCTCATCGATGCATGAATTTTTTTTCATCAATTTTTTCATGTCATATGAAAGGTGGGTCCTTTAGCTTTCCATACATATCAACATTTTCCCATAAAAAATATATATGCTTAATTTGGTAGCCATTTCAAAAGTGTAGCGGTTTTTTTTTAGCCACACGGTATATATATAAATATATAATGTGAAAGGAAATGAGAGAATAATGGTTGCGTAATTTGATTTAAGTTACGCAACCATTGATTGATCGATTGATTGATTTATTTATTTACCAACAAGAAGAACATACATGTATGACAATATAACGGTATAACATTTTACATATGATAAACATGACAAATCAAAAATACTTCAAAAGCAAAAATTAATGGTAAAATGGAACCAGAAAATAGCACATGTGCTAGTCGAGCCTGGCCCCAGGTCAAAGGTATAATGTACTGAATTAATATGTTAACTAAGTAAACTGTACAATGAGAATAACTATATAAACGTAAAAATCCTAAAGTCTAAGGTTAACACTAGGTATAATGAGTTGTGTAATCAAATAATTTAACAAACATAAGGAATTAAATAGACATATTAGTATAACTCAATACAAATATAAACAAAAAAAAAACTTATTTATCTTTTAATAAAAAAAGCTTTATAGAATGCCGAAATCTAGATCGTGTTCTTTCCAATCTGATATCACTAGGTAGTCTATTCCAACAATCGCTACCCACAAAGGACAATGAAAATCTACCCTGAGTCGTTTTAAAAAGTGGGAGATGCAACTGGCCCCCTTCTCTTTGTCTCGTTGAATAACTATGCTGTATGATTGTACAATAATCTATAAGAGAGTGAGGTAGATTCTTATGTACTAAATCAAACATAAAAGTGGCTACAGATATATGATGTACCTCAAAAACATTCAAAATTTCCATAGATTGGAATATTGGCCGTGTGTGAGATCTAAAACCACTAAAGGTAATAGCTCGCATAGCCATTTTTTGTGTATAAAGTATACTATTGAGGTATGTTTTGTAAGTGCTCCCCCACACCTCAATACCATATGTGATATGCGGTTGTATAAGAGTTTTATATAACAATATCAGTGTATGTTTTGGTACAAAACACCAACCTTTTTTCTTATGCCTTGATTTACCACTTCAATGTGGGGTCTCCAAGTCAAATGTTTATCAATATGTATACCAACAAAAGTAGCCACATCAACCTCTTTTATTTCTTTCCAAATATTTCAAATTCCTCCTAAAACAGGCTTCATCCTCCGACTGCTTAAAAGTATGAAATTAGTTTTTGTTGAATTAATTGTTAGCCTGTTCGCAAAACACCATTCTTGCACCAGTTGCAAATGGGTATTAACCTCGTGTACATCAATAACACATTGGCGAGCTGGAAATGTGTGAAATAAGTTAGAATCGTCTGCAAATAGTCTAAAGTTAAAAAAGTCAGTGACTAGTGGCAAATCGTTAATGTACATTAAAAATAGAGTTGGGCCTAACACAGAACCCTGTGGGACACCGCATTTGATTTGCAGCATATCTGATGATGTGTTCCCGTTATTTACAAACTGGAATCTATTCTGAAAATAATTTTGAAACCACTGTAGGGCAATCCTCCTATACCATAATGGGATAGTTTTCGTAACAATATACTATGATCAATAGTATCAAATGCTTTTTGGAAATCAATAAAAATTCCAAGTGTGCATTTCCCTTCATCTATAGATTTCAATGTTGCATTAATCAAATTAATTATTGACAGCTTAGTACTATATTTTTTTCGAAAACCATACTGATGCTGATATAATATACTATTTGTTTCCAAAAAATTAAGCACTCTGACATTAACAATCTTTTCAAATATCTTACATAACACAGGCAAAACTGATATTGGTCTATAATTTCCACAATCAAAATTAGATCCTTTCGCAATTTTCATTTCATCAGGAAATGTACCAGTTTCCAGTGAATGATTAAAAACATACACTAAAATTGCTGAAATATGGTATGCACAATCTCTTAATAACCGTGCCGGGATATTATCATGGCCACTCGCTTTCTTTGTGTTTAATGACTGAAGGAGGTTTAAGACTTCAGTATACGTAACCGGTTTCCAAAAAAAAGATTGCTCAACGGTGTCCCTAGATAATTTACAAATTCATTATCTTTCTTTGGTAGTGCATTAGATAAGCTGGGTCCAATATTAACAAAGAAATTATTAAATTCATTTACAATAGAAGATGTATTTTTATGTCTTCATTCTGTCCATTTGCCTGTGTAATAAGTTTGTTTATTTGTTTTGCTGAACCACTCTTACTCCCTAGTAATTCATTAATAACCCTCCATGTTTGGCTAGTGTTGTTCCTATTTTCATCTAACAAAGTACTGTAATAATTCCTTTTAGCATTTTTCAAAACAGTAGTTAAAACATTTCTATATCTCTTATACTTTATAAAATTCTCCTCTTTATAATTTGACTTTAGGACTTTTGAATACAATTTATGTTTCCTACGTATAGACTTCATAATAGCACGAGTGATCCAGGGCCTTTTACACTTCGTAGTATTCTCCGACTTATGCTTTTCTACAAGCGGTGCATGTTTATTAAAAACTTCGATAATAGAAGCACAGAATGTAGAGTAGGCCACATTCACATCTTCACAATCATAAATTCTTGAACATTCAAGATTAGCAATATCTTCATTAAATTTTTCAATGTCATAATTTTTATAACATCTAAACAAAACTTTTTTGTCACGAGTTTGATTTGGTTTGAAATAATTCTGAAAACATATAAACACTGGAAAATGATCAGATAAATCACATTCTATTATTCCTGAATGAGTTACAAACATGTTTAAATTTGTATATACATGATCTAACAATGATGCAGTACCACTTGCCACTCTGGTTGGTGACTCTATCATTTGAGTCAAACCTAAACATTGCATTGGTGTTACAAAACTCTCTGCTGCCCCACCTGTACATAATGCATTAATATTAAAATCCCCGAGCAAAATACATTTATGCTTATCTACTTTAACTTTTTCAAGTACACGCAAAACACTTTCTTGGAAATCTGAAATATCTGTATTGGGCTTTCTATAAATGACACCAACAACTATTTTCTGATGTTTGGAAACATTAACTTCCAACCAAATTGATTCAGCATGAGATACATCATAATCTAACAATATATATTCATAAGATGCACGAATATAAACTCCGACTCCCCCTCCTCTTAAGTTGTGTTCTCTACATTTAACTTCCAAGGTATATCCCTGTAAATTTAAGACAGATTTATTATAAACACTCCAAACTTCCGATAGGCCAATAATATCAAACTTCACTTTAAGGCAATCCTCATACAACAATTTTAAGCCTTCGATATTCTTATTCAAAGATCGAATATTTATATGCGAAACGTTCAAGGAACCTTCGGTATTGAAACCAAGAACAGAATTAAAGTTGTTAGGAGACAATTTATAAGAATGTAACAAAGCATCAGTCATTTAAAGGGTTTGTGAAAGAGGTTGAAGAACTGCATAATAATTAGACCATTATTAGACCATTATTAATTAGACCATTATTCTCTCATTTCCTTTCACATTGTATTTATTTCCACGAGAGTTGCCAAAGCTGTTGTATATGTTATTTCCTTACAATATTGTTAATAACTAGAGCACTCGGAGGGGGGGGGGGGGGGGGGGGGGGGGGGGGGGGGGGGGGGGGCAGTCCGAGTACATGTATCCCCCGAACCCGTCACCCACCCCCCATTGGAATCAATGTTGTGACTGAAATGGATAAAGTGGCAATTTGGGACCTCACTGCGGACAAATTCTTTTAAAAATATTGTTACCATGGCAATGATGACTCTGCTCACACCAAATACAACAGGCGTCTACATCTTACCGTAATGCACCTCCATGCGAAATTTGAAGGTGATCCGACAAAAACTGCAGCCGGTAGAGCGCTCACAAGAAAGTCTTTACTATTTCTTTAAAAAAATATGGTTACCATGGCAACGATGACTCCACCCACACCAAAAACAATAGGCGTCTTCATCCTACCATAATGCACCTCCATGCGAAATATGAAGATGATCCGACAAGAACTGCTGCCGGTAGAGCGCTCACAAGAAAGTCTTTACCATTTCTTTAAAAAATATGGTTACCATAGCAACCATGACTCCGCCCACACCAAAAACAATAGGTGCCTTTACCTTACCATGATGCACCTCCATGCGAAATTTGAAGGTGATCCGACAAAAACTGCAGCCGGTAGAGCGCTCACAAGAAAATCTCTGCGGCGGACGCGGCGGAGGCGGCTCGACGATGCCAAATCCATAGTATCCCCGAACACTAGTTCGGGGGATACAATTATTCTAATGTATACATGTATCTCAAAGCCTTCGCTTGGATTCAGCTGAGGCACGCACCTTGTCTTTCTTCAAAACTCACCTGCCCCCGACAAAGTAATTAATTAATAAGGTTGAAGATTTGAATCTGGTGTCGCCGAAACCATTGACCCGTCTCCGTGGACTAGTGGTTAAGGCATTGGCGTTCTAAGCCAACGACCCGGGTTCGATTCCCGGCGGAGACATTTTGTCAGCCTTTGCAAAAATTTCAAAAAGGGAGGACAGCTCTGGAGAACTTTGAATTTAAGTTACGCAACCATTATTCTCTCATTTCCTTTCACATTGTATTTATCTCCACAAAATCTCTTACAAAATATATATATATATATATACATGTAATTTTGTTGAAAAATGTTGAGGGTCCTTACAATTTTTATAAGGTTAGTGTTTTAAATGTTCGCTGATATTGAGGGCTCTTTCTCTTAACGACTTAACGATGTATATTTTACTTACCATGGGTGGAAATATTCAGGTATAATGTGTCAAGATGAACAAGCGATTTCCGTGTATTCACCACATACGTATTAGTAATATTTGATATCGGTAAGGTGATGGTTGAATTATTTCGTTCAGCCGACATATTCATTATACTGTTTATAAATTGTGTTCAGGGAATCGTGATTGGGATTAAACGAGAGGGTTTAGTTAGTAGTTCATAGTCAGTTCGGCGGATTGGTGAAATAATTGTGCACCTTTTCATAAAAGCAATTTTGCATGTAGGTACAGTTTTTGATGCCAAATAATTCGAGATATGTGGCCACCTAAAATCATTTTTTCAATTCAATTTCAATTTCAAGACATTTATTTCCAACTTTTCAATATAAGTGTACAAAGTCATAAATGAGCAAAATAATGTACATGTATTTTTAACCAAAAGTACGACAAAATACGTATTCATGTGGTACATACTTGGAGGACACAGCTCTAAAAGCAAAAGCTTGAGGCGAGGGTGCCCTTAGTAAAATAATACATAATATTACATAATAAACATATAAAAAGAAAATAAGTACATGTACATACAAAAATAAACAAAAAGATAACATTCCTAGACCGCTGAGCTTGATAAAGTGGAAAGAGAGAGAGAGAGAAAAAAAAAGGAACGGGAATATGGCTCTCTAAGGGAATGTTCCCTCCATTATTGAGTTAATCAAGTCTGCCTTTGATAAGCTAGGCCTGTAATTATGTATTATGTAAGATTTCCAGGCCTCTTAATTCGGACTAGTGACTTCGGTGCCCAATTTCTTCAAATAAAGGGCTATCCCGTGTATCATATAATAAGTTCGCTGATTTCTTCAACATAAGTTAAATGCTTCTTATTGTGATCACTCAAATATTACGTTTTTAAAATCAACAATTATGTGGTGCAGGTGCCCATTGTGACCAAAACGCCCAAAATAATTCATGTGCAAAACAACATTTTTGAAACCTTTGGTTCTAATTTCTAATGGTAGACAAAATTTGTGAAATCAAGGTCATATAAAAAGCCAACTTTAGGAGACACTTGGGCCCATTGATGGCCCATTCGAGACAATTCTTATTAATTTGATTAATTCTCTGGCCAAATTGAACTGGCTGCCGAAGTGTGAAACTGCGTACTTGCATGTAACGTTGAGTTTGAGCTTTAAAGCATAGGCCTAACCAATGTGGGTGAGTTATATAGGAAGAATAGATGGCCGTCACATTTAAAATGGCCTCTGATGTGATTTAACATGTAACTACTATTGGTATTTTAAAGTTTACAATGTGGCTGGAAGCTTATAACTTGGTACAATTTCTCCTAACAGAAAACATCAATCTAACATTTAAAACATGTTTCGCATCTCATTGAAATGTTGTACATAAAACAGATACATTGAAATCATGATGAAGCATAAAAAACTCTTCTTTTGCAAATGTTTATTTATTTATTTATTTATTTCTGATATTTATACAGGGTGGCTCATATCACCAATTTGGTGGTCTTCCATGAGACCCTGTTTGGTAACAATAAAACAAATTACATCAACAATAATCAATATATATCAGGCCCGTAACTAGGGGGGAGTGGGTTCAGGGGGTTCGAACGAACCCCCCCCCCCCCCCCCCCCCCCGTTGGCGAGCAGAGGTCCGCTTGAAAAAACAGAAGATAAATTAAAAAAAAAAAGGAAGGGGAGAGATGATGGAAAGGGAAAATAACGTGATAAAATATCGGTTTTTCCGTCTATTTTAATACATTTTATTTAAATTTTGTCCTGTAACTTCCTAATCGGGCAAATCTAGAATTGTCAATCAGTCAATCAGGCCCTTACATTATGTCCCTCTAATATACAGCCTATTCAACCGGAGTGCCATGATATAGAACAGGGACTTCTTGGAAACTATAATATACAAATATACCAAGCTGTGAGAAAGTGTAGTGGAAATTATTTATCTGAGGAGGGACTGGCATAGGCCTAGTACTATTTTAAAATAGTTATGCCAGTCCCTCCGAAGATATATAATTTCCACTATAATTTCGAACTAAATGCTTGGTATATTTGTTTTATATCCCTTCTTTACAACTAGGCCCTAGGCCTAAGCCCTAATTAAAAAAAAAAGAAAAAACATAAAACAATATTTTGACTAACCTTATCCATAGTAGGCCTACCGTACAACTGTCTATAGGCTATGTAACTTGTATAGACTCGACGGTCTACGTTACATGACTTGCCTTAGCTGTTTGATCGAAGAACTTCGAGTTCGAATGCTCGATAGGCCTAGAGTAGCCTAGCCCTAGACCTAGACGAAAACATGCAGGGTGAACGGTGAAAGTCTACAAATAAAATTATTGCTACATGTAGCCTACATGATAATCTACATGATCATGGTCTATGCACGACGTTTCCCACATTTTTAAAAACTTTCTTCGTATTTGAACTGTCAGTGGAAGCAATAAAATCGTCGATATTAGCCCCTTGTAAGAATGTAAGAGGTCAAATCGTCAATTGAAAGCGAACTTCCTCGGAGGCTAGGCCGCCATGTATGATGTTTTCTTTAGGCCTAATAGTAATACAAGTTACTCCGATCCGAACCGATTTCTACAAGTCCAATCACTTAGACCAGTGAAAACCAGTATAACCAGGTTAACTATTTGACCTTGGTATGTTACTTACAAGTATGTTACTTACAACATACTTGGTATGTTACTTACATACGCCAGTAGCTGATTCGGATCCAGGCGCGGGGCTAAAGTACCGGTGACTTGCGCCGATAGTGCAGGCGGCAAGGTTATGAGCAGTCCGTACAAATTAAGGTCAAGGACTCGCTGAGCGTTCGAATTTGACACAACTTTTTTTCAATGAACTAAGTGAGCATGCGCAGTAGCGCCTTGGAAGAAAATATTAAATAGAGCATGCGCAGTTCTGCCCAGGAAAAAAATAGTTAAAGATATTCGGAGCTCTGACAGAGATTTGTTTTTCCTAGTTAAATTATATTTTATCACGTGATCACCAATTGACCAATCATGTATTTAGAATACTCATGAATATTCATAGAAGGGATATAATAAGAAATAACAAGATTCCCCAACACTTGGGGTGTTTTGGAAATAACATTTGGGAGATAGTAACGTGCGTTTTCTGTCGCTCACTTCGCTCAATCACAAAACTTTGAAAAGAGGACCATGAATATTTTCATAGTATAATATTGTAATATGTCCATGAATATTCAATGTTATGACAATTTTCGGGCACGTCACTGTAAAGTGAAGTAAGTGCATTTTTCTTCGCTCGCTCGCACACCTTATTAACGAGATAGTTTCATGCAGCGAGGTCCATGAATATTCAATTTTATCACAATTTTCGGGCCCTATCGCCATGGCGCCCAGATATTAGGGGTAACCTTTCCATAAAAGAACAGCAGCAAAGTGCCCCCCCCCCCCCCCGCGTTCCTTTCACTTCCTAAAGACAGCGAGGTCCATGAATATTTCCATAGAATGTTTTTGCAATATTATTCAGGCACGTCGCTGCCCTATCGCCATGGCACCAGAATACATGTTAGGTCAACTTTCTGTATTGAAATGAGCAACAGCAAAGTGAAGTGCATTTTCTTCCCTCGCTCGCAAACCTTAATAACGAGATAGTTCCATGCAGTGAGGTCCATGAATATTCAGTGTTATGACAATTTTCAGGCCCTATCGCCATGGCGCCCAGATATTAGGGTTACCTTTCCATAAAAGAACAACAGCAAAATGTCCCCCCGCGTTCCCTTCAATTCCTAAAAACTTTATTGATTCCTGGCAACAAGATGTAGCTTTATATTTCACCTATTGGTGACTAATAAAATAAAATTTTGCCATTTAAAAGTTACATTTTTATTTTTCTCTCGCTCGCTTTGCTCGCTGGCAGTATTTGAAATCCTACGCAGTGATAGCATTATGTTCGGGCTTCACATTTCACCCACCCCCTGTCAAATAATTCCGACTATGTTCGTGCCCATACCCTTGGAGGGCACGCCCCCTGACCCCCGGCCCCCCCGCCACCCCTACTCCGTCGCTTCGCTCCCTCAGAAAGGTCCACTTTTTCCAATGTTGAACCCCCCCCCCCCGCAAAAATCCTAGTTACGGGCCTGTATATAAATACACAAGCATAAACACGTATAATACACATTAATCGGTATCCTCATTAGTTAAGTAATCATTCAGTAATATTCATTGACTATTTACAAGAATTTTCGAATCGAATTTTAAATTAAAGATTATTAGCATTGTAAACTGTGAAATAATCAAATTAAAATATGGATGATAACCACACATCAAAATGAGGGGAAAATAATTAATTAACAACACATATAACAAAGAGGTTGCTATGCATTATCCCCATATAGTTCACAGCTTACATCTCCTCTACAGATAACAGAGCTTTTAGAGTGTATTTGAAACTGTTTAAAGTAGGCAACATTTTGATAGAAGTTTCAAGTTGGTTCCATACTGCAATTCCAGATATTAGGGGACTATGTTTGTATGTGTCCGTCCTAAATTTAGGTACACGCAATGTATCTCTTACAGCATGTCTTGTGCTGTGATCATGTAGAGAGCTGACATGTTATAAATCTTTTTTTAAGTATTCTGGTGCCACGCCATGCATTGCTTTATACATCATTACTGCACGTCCAAACTGGAAACGTGTCTTAATAGGCATCCAACCTAACCGACTAAACATATCTTTTGAGGATACATCGAATCCTTCTCCCAACACTATACGGGCAGCCCGTTTTTGAACCTTTTGTAGTTTAATAGTTTGTCTTTGAAATCTTTCGGACCAAACAGTGGAACAATAATCAAAATGAGGAAGGACGATGGAAATATATATAGAAGTTTCAGAGACCTGGTTGGAACATAACTTTTTGCTCGCTTAATTACACTAATATTTTTTGAGCAGTCTTAATAACTTTTTCCACATGTTCCGTCCATCTCAACTCCTCATCGATCATGACACCTAGACACTTGGCAGCTTTAAAGGTCCCCTTTTATGAAATTATAATTCTTGGTATTTTGTACATGCATCTCATCTAAATTGAAAAATCACATCCGTTTGCAATAAATACGTATCAAAATATTTTAAAAATAATATTTCCCCCAAGGTATTCATGTCCAAAACAGTCTCTTAAGCTCCGCCCCCTTTTAAACCCCGAATTCTCGTTCCGCGAGCATGATTGACGTGTGACGTCACAAACCGACATTGCCGATGCTTGTTTACAATATTGGCTATGTATTACATGTGCAAACTAACTTGCTGTTGTGTATACCACCTCGAACACCACCTCTAAAAAGTATGCCGCAACGCTGCGTTGTTGCAGGTTGCAGTAACACCACAAAGGAGGGTGTCAGTCTACATTTATTCCCTAAAGACTCAAATATAAGAAGGAAATGGACCGCAAAAGTAAAATTAACTCGCGCCCATTGGAAGGGGCCGAGTGAGCACAGTGTTGTGTGCTCCGGCTTTTGCTAAACAGTCGGGTAACGTCGCGTCGCGTTGGTAGAAATTTTCGAACATTTTTCAGGAAGGTGTCTTCAAGGGGACAAATTGAAAAAGAGTCCATCTCAGTATGATTTTTCCCGTTTCAGGCTAAAAACGACAAACAAGGGAATAAAGAAAACAATAGAAGGATAATGCAAAGAAAAACATGAACTCTAAAGAGAGAATAGAAGGGTAGGAAGGATGGAAGAAAATATGATGAAAGGAAACAAAGAATACAACAAAAGGTCCGTCCGTCCGTGTGTGCTCAAAAAGTTAGAAAATGCTACTTCTCCGTCATTTCTTGGCCGATTTTGAATCTGATTGTTTTATCTGATAGGGCTGGGTGGGGGCTGTCAAACCTCTACACAGAATTTTGAAATTCATTAATTATGCAAATCTATTGTAATTTATTCAAAATCAACAGAAAATGCATTTATAATCATAAAACATTAATTTGATAATTCATTTCTCACATTTATCTTCAAGGTTCTATCAGAAATTACATAAATTAACAGCCATTCCACAGATCTACACTTCTGGCGGGGACATAATTATATTACGCATCGCGTAATTACTAATTCAGTTGTTTTTTAATCCTTTTATTAATTTTTTCTTTCCACCTTTCCTTTCATTACGTTATTCTTTTATTGCTTTTATCATTTTGTTTTCCATCTTTCATAATGTTACTGTTTATATTTATTCTTTTTATCCTCTTTTTTTTATTGCTTTCCATCTTCACTTTGTTATTCTTTGTTCCCTTTTATCATCTTCTCTTCCACCTTTCTTCATGTTTATATTTATCTTTTTATCATTTTTCTCTCTATCTCTCGCTTTGTCATTTCTTGCTTTTATCCTTCTATCAACTATCTTTCCATCCTTCCTCTCGTTATGATATTCTTTGTTTCCTATTATCATTTTCTCCCCACCTTCCTCACGATAATCTTTATCCTTCTATCATTTCTCTCTCTGTCTTTCTTTATATAAGTTAAACTTTTTTTATCCTATCATTTCTCTCTCTATCTTTCATATTATTCTTTTTAAAATCATTTTCTGCTTCCCATCTTTAATTACTTTCCTTAAAACATTCTTTGCTTTTATCCTATCACTTTGTTTTCCTTTCATCTTTTCTTTCGTTATGTTATTCCTTTATTCAAATTATCATCTTCTCTTCTATCTTTCCTTATGTTACTCTTAATATCTCTATCCTTCTATCATTTATGTCTCTATCTTTCTTTATGTTATTCTTTGTTTTTATCCACTTATTTTTACTTTCCAACTTTCCTGTTGTTGTATTCTTTGTTTCCTTTCATCATGTTTTCTTCCATCCTTCCTACCCTTCTATTCTCTCTTTATAGTTCATGTTTTTCTTTGCATTATCCTTCTATTGTTTTCTTTATTCCCTTGTTTGTCGTTTTTAGCCTGAAAACGGGGAAAATCATACTGAGATGGACTCTTTTTCAATTTGTCCCCTTGAAGACACCTTCCTGAAAAATGTTCGAAAATTTCTACCAACGCGACGCGACGTTACCCGACTGTTTAGCAAAAGCCTGTGCTCCGAGCACTTTTGTGCGGAGGACTTCGTCGATAGCACGGGGCTGCGTATGGCATCAAGAAGAGGCCGTCCCTGAAACAAGTTTGATCATACATGTATCAATAATATGAAATTTGGCGACTCTGAGCTTTACCTCACAAGCACCTCTCTCAATTGGTCTTTACTATTAAAAATGTTTTTTTTTTGTTCTTGATGAAGAAAAAGATCTTTCTCCATAAAGAGTGTTATAAAAATGTTTATCATGGTAGAGTGGAAACTCAGTATAAAGAGGTCTGATACAACAATATTCCTGATATAACAAGGCAATATTTTGGTCTCAACTCTTTATATTCTTTTTTTTAAAACTGATATAACGAGATTCTGGATTTAACCAGGTAATTTTAATAGTCCCAAGGACCTCGTTATACTAAGTTTCCACCGTATATTTAATATTGATTTTTGTTACCACCCTGAATGTAGTGAAAATGTAACGGGCAATTTTCAACCTACAACCCCCTCCTTCGGCAGGAAAAAGGGGTATACATCACAGGTACAGGTTGATTCCTACTTCTCTACCTTATACATGTAGTTCATTTGACAGAAAATCTGTTTTCCAATGATTCCCTCTCTCTCTTTCACCATTTATTCTCTTGTGCTTTCCCTCCCTTTCTCCCTCTTTATGCCCAAAATTCTCCACTTACACACATCTTCCCTCAACTTTTTATCTCTTTTTTCCCCAATGATTCCCTCTCTCTCTATTTCTCCCCTTGTGCTTTCCCTCCATTTCTCCCTCTTTATGCCCAAAATTCTCCACTTTCACACATCTTCCCTCAACTTTTTTATCTCTCCCTTTTTCCCCCAATGATTCCCTCTCTCTCTATTTCTTCCCTTGTGCTTTCCCTCCATTTCTCCCTCTTTATGCCCAAAATTCTCCACTTTCACACATCTTCCCTCAAATTTTTTATCTCTCCCTTTTCCCCAGTGATTCCCTCTCCTTTTCACTATTTCTTCTCTTGTGCTTTCTGTCTCCCTTTCTCCTTCTTTTTGCCCAATATTCTCCAATTACACACATCTCCTCTCAACTTTTTATCTCTCTTTTTTTTTTCTTTTTCCATTCTGCCAATTGTTGGTTTTGATCTCATTCCCGCACTCATACCTTTCTTTTCAATTGTTAGTTTCATTCACGACAAGCCTTGCATAGTAAATGTGTTTGAGCTCTTCCAGAGATGACAAAAATATTCAATTGATTTGAAATATATTATTACTTCTGGAAAAATGTAGATATAGATGTTGTATCCAGGAAATGGTTGTCTTACAATTGAACATCAAAAATTCAATAGAATGCCCACCCCCCCCAAAAAAAAATAACAAAACAAAACAAACAAAACTGATTAGCTTCCAAAGTGTGTTTCATTAACAAATTAAACAACAAATGCCATAAAAAATAACAGTCCTCATATGCCATTAACAATAGAGTTATCATTCTTGACTGAGATACATGCATCTTTACAACATCAATTACAAAAAATACTTAGATGTGAACTCAGTTACCCAATTCCAATTTTATTTCTGACAGTGAAAATGAATATTCAAAATAAGCCTCCTAGACTCCTCTTTTCCTCTGATACTTGAAGCAAAAACAGCAATAAAATTTTTACCACATTGTCACAGTGTAGCACACCCTCATGTAATAAACCCAACTTTCAGGGAAACTGATATCCATGTATAGGAATTAAATATCATGAAAAGATAGACTGAACAATGACGTACTAGCATTTTTAACATTTCTTATAAACAGTTATATACATGATAAATGTATATGCTATCTAAGCGTTATCAAGTTAACAACTAGACCAACATATATAAGTACATAATAATAAATACAACAATAAATCAAATGAAAGAAGAAAAAAAAATCTGTAGAAAAAATAATGTCAATTTGAAAAGAAATATGATGTGAAGCAACAATAATGATGATCACATGAATGACCCGATTAAATAAAAGATGTTTGCCAGTAATCAAATAATGACTTTGTGTAAATGTTTACACTGATGGAACAACAGTTCTGATACATAAATATTTTTAAAATGTTCAATTCTACTATCACCTTTGCATAATGTTGAGATTTGTGCATGTCATATCCAAGCCCCAATAAAAAAAAAATATGAGAATAATGGTTGCATAGCTTAAATTAAAGTTCCACAGAGCTGCCCTCCCTAAAAATATCTTTGAAAATCTATCTTAGAACAGTAATAAAAATCTCAGTAATAAGGTGGAAGTAAAACATATATTTTTCTGTAAACATAGATCTTGACAAGGTGGGGGAAAAGATATCAACAGCAAAATTGTATGTAGGTCTACGCCTCTTCAAAGCCCCTGTTCTGTTCTGATCCAGGATTGAGTAAAAGAGGGGGCACAAAAATGAAAGTTTGTCAAAAGGTAGACCCGTATTTTTCTGGTCTCGCCAGCTTCTCGAAAAGTCGCTCAGTGAGGGGGGGGGGGGGGGGATGGGCAAAAAAAGAAATTCGCCAAACCTTAAAAAATCGCTCAGTAAGGGGTTATTGGGGTCCAGTTTCCCCTCCATAATTCCCTGACAAGCAACAAAAAAAATCATACTTCTCTTCCAAAAGGGGGGGGGGGGGGGGGGGGGGGACCGGGCCGGCTGGATCCGCCAATGGTTCTGATGGAAATGCTGCACGGATTCTTGTCACGGCACAAGATGGGAGAGGAACACGTCCTGCCCTGCCTGGCTTTCCTATAAAAGATTTTTTTTTTAAGAGTACAAAGGAAACTATGATTAGACAACTTCAAAACAATGCACAGTGTAGTCTATGATGTAGGTGATAGTGAGGTAACTTTTACTTTGAACTTCACAAATAAACAATAGAAGATAATCTTCCTCTATTTACATTAAGGCTAAAACATTATTTTCTTTTATAGAATATCGTAATATTAATTTCATAAGGAGCCAAATTGGCATTTTGCATCCAAACTGCTTTATATAATACAGGAATACTGCAGTAAGGATTAAAACAAAAAATATGGTGTACTCACTGATTTTCAGTTGCATCCTGCCTTGGCTGTCCGCCATACTGCTGCCGATACAAATACATGTAGTAAGCAGTTTCCATCACATACCGCTCCATGCAGACACACTGGATGAAACCCTGGGTGGAGAAGAAGAAGAAGAAGATCATATCTATTGTCAACTATAACGGTACCTACACTTACTTAGTGTAGCAGCACAAAGAAAACAAGCAAGATAACAGGAGAGCTAAGACTAGTTTTCTGGATATCAATGTTAGAATTTACTAGAATCAAACGCTACCACCTCATGCACCAGTAAAACTGCCCAAGCGCAAGCCCAGGCAGGGTCAGCAGGCGAACAACCAAACAGCGCGGCGTGTACCCCGGCCGCACATCGAGCTCACTGCCTCGATCAGCGAAGTAGCAGCTCAGCCTCTCGGGCAATTTGCAAGCGTAAACAAGATTCATAATACGTGGATATGCGTGAATTAAACTTTAATCGGTAATTTATTATCAAAAAATAATTACCAGTTGTTATTCCCAAGTCTCCCGTCGATATCCTCTCCGTTATTAAAATCAGGGACGTCTCTGTCATCATCACAATCTTGCCCAGAATCCAACATGTCTGGCTCAAACATAGACCGAAATTTTCTGTCTCTCGTTCGTTAGCCTCTTATTTGGATAGGGTCGGCCATTCACTTATATGCTTTTCACACTTACTTTTCTTAACCCCGGACTATCCCTAACCCGGACTATCCTTAACCCCGGACTATCGTTTTTGCTTTTCACACTTGTTTTTTTAATCCCATACTAAGTGCTTAGCCGGGGTTGAGAAATTTTCCGCTTTTCACACTTGCGCTTGCTTAACCCCGGACTATCCGATAGCTCATCCTATCTTCACTGACAGGATGACTGACTTATCAAGCCCAAAGGACGCACAAATCAACTGGCTTACTAAGCATCAACAAATAGCCTGATGTATAACACTACTACCTCATACGAAAGAAGAAGAGATATCTTCACTATCGCGCATGCCTCGTAAAATACTAGTCGTCAAGATCAAGCATGTACTACAATATTGTTAATTAGGGCATCTTCCCACCACCCCCCCCCCTCCTCTCTCTCCCTCCCCCCCCCCCTCTCTCTTGCTTGTCTTACGTTTTCTTCTCTCTCTCTCTTTTCTCTCTGTTTCTCCTTCAGTATGGATGGACTGCACCTTTTATCATGTCTGCTACATTTTTCCTGCTCTAGAACGTACTGTAGAGATTTCAATCTTATTCTTTATCTGTATTTGTATCTGTACATAGTGTATTATATTTGCACTTTTTTGTTGTTGTTGTTGTATTTAATCTATTAATCTATGTTTACTTTTAAGAATGTATGAAATATGTAAGATTTTAGGTATGGCAAAACTTCAAGCGTCCAGCTTATATTGCCAGACCTCTGTGTGTTTATATTTTCAAAGTTTGTATGTATGAAACTGATTGTGAAACATGCAGGAATAAATAAATAAATAAATAAATATGTACGTGTATACATGTACTTGCAACGCATGAAGCCGAGGTAAACAGGTGAACTTTCGCACCCGGAAGCTTTATAAGGAAATGCATATTTATGAGCACGTTGTCTGTGATGACCAGCATGTGTGGTCCTTAGCACCGCATTTTCTTTTCGTTTTCACACTTGCATTCTTAGCACCGCAATTGCCCGGTTAACCCTGCTTTTTTGCAGGGCCAGATAGTCCCGTACTAATTGCGGGGTTAGCCCACTTTGGTAAAAGTAAGTGTGAAAAGCAAGTGGGCTAAGCTTAACCCCGGGAAATTGGTGGGGCTAAGACCCCCCCCCCCCCCCCCTCCTGGGGTTAAGCGAAATTTTGCAAGTGTGAAAAGCATATTAGAGACAGAAACGCTCCATTCACTCGCCTGTGCAAACCGAATCCCATTGACTCACACACTATACAGTTTGAATACGGCTGGAAGATTTTCAAACGGAGAAAACCTTGGACCCTGAATTACCTGAAAAAGGAGCATTAAAAGGAATAACAGTCAAATTGGTAAGTTGAACATGTTCGTTTAAGTATACAGCCTAGGCCTAATCTATTTAATTTACACAAATATTGTTAAAATGTGAATAATACGATTTACAAAAACGACATGCCTACTGTCAAGCGGTTGACAGTGAGTTTGCACAGGCGAGTGAATGGAGCGTTTCTGTCTCTAAGTGAAGAGCCGACCCTATCCAAATAAGAGGCTAACGAACGAGAGACAGAAAATTTCGGTCTAGCTCAAACATAGTATACGGCCGGGCCCCTAATTCCTCTTCAATTTCTTCTGGGACTTGATGCTCCAAATCAGATATATCTGATCCTGAATAAGTGTCCTGGCTGAAGAAGATGATGCCATCGTTGATGTAGGATTTTGTCTTTAAAAAGCTAAAATGAAGTGCTGAAATGGCACGAAGTCGAAGGGATCTACACGAAGCTCAATAGCCATAACACACACACATCGATACTCGATCCAGCTTGTGTGTGAGTCGAGCGTTCTGTGGGTGACGTCACATGACGTCATCGATCGCTGGACCAATTTTCCAAAATTTTTAGGGGCGTTCCCAGTTATTTTTTTATTTTCAAGGTTACAGATTAATGAATGGAATTCAGGTAATATGATTGACAGATTTGGATTCACAGTAGAAAAGTCTATTAAATGAAGTTCCTTTGTAATTCCATAAAAGACACTTGGGACCTTTAACTCTTTTCAGACAACTGCCGTTTAGTGTGACAGAAAAATCCTTTACACTATTAAGAATTGATCGTGGTCCAATAAGCATCACATTTGTCTTATCAGCATTAAGAACTAGACGGTTTTTTTGTTACCCACGAAAAAAATATTTTCTAAACCTTTTGTTAGCTTTCGCTCTACTTCTGCAACACTTCTTCCGTTAACTGTTAGAGTGGTGTCGTCGGCATACATATCAACCCCAATACCTTCATCAATACATTTTGGTAAGCTATTAATGTAGATTTTGAGGAACTTGAAGTGGTCCCTTTAAAACAAACCGTCTGTTCTCGGTTAGACAGATAAGATACAAACCACTGAACACTCCTATCAGAACATCCAATGGCTTTCAGTTTATGTAACAGAATATCGTGATCAACAGTGTCAAATGCTTTCCTCAAATCAATGAAAGCAACACCTGTTAATTCATTGTTATCAAAATTCAATGACCATTGGTTAACTAATTTCATAAGAGCTGTTGCAGTAGAGTGAAGGGAACGAAAACCTGATTGGTTAGCACACAATATTTCATATTTGTCGAGAAAATCACATAGTTGGAAATGCACAGCTTTTTCTAGAATCTTGCTTACTACGGATAATTTCGATATTGGTCTGTAATTACTGGGAGTGGACATATCACCAGCCTTGTAAATTGGAATAACTCTTGCTTTTTTCAAGATTTTAGTCCTGTTGCAATTGACTTATTGATAAGGCACGTTAAAGAGTCAACAATGACATATTTCGCCATTTTCAAAAGACGGCAACTTATTCCATCATCACCTGTTGCTTTATCGTCACTCATGTTTTCAATTTCTTTTAAAACAAATGCGTTCGTGACTTGATGTAGCTCAAACTTTTCTTCAGTATTAGCTAGCTCATTTTCTTCTAGAATGATTTCAGCGTGTTTTGGGATATCACGCGTAATATTTTGAGCACAAGTAACAAAATATTCATTAAATGTTTGAGCAATACCTTTGTCATCAGTAATTTTGGTCCCATTCACGTCTAGGCTGCTGGGTAAGACATGATTGGATTTAGGAATAATGTGCTTCCCTTTACTCATATCTATCTGAGAACTGTGATAATTTCTTTTTTCTTTTTTCAGAAGATAATTCACTTTGTTCTTCAGTTCTTTGTACCTAGCCCACATCATGGGCATGATCTCTTTCACGCATTGTTTCAATTATATCGTCATTAATCCAAGGGCACGCATTATTTCGTATTCTTTTTTCACATAACGGCATATGTTTATCAACAACATGCATAAATAATTTATGCCACGTCTCTCATGCAATGTCAATATCATCAAAATTTACATATGATCTCCATGGAATTTTTTGAAGATCATATACAAAATCTTTGACATCGAGGGTTTTTAACGAACGAATTTTAGCAGATTTGCCCTTAGCGGATTTTTTATTGTTATTGAAACTTCTCACAGTATAGACTAGATAATGGTCACTAATGCTAGTCTTAAAAACACCAGTCTCAGAAAACAACTTGGGATTAGTGACAAAAATCAATTCAATGATTGAGTATGTATTTTGAGTAATACGGGTAGGCATGTCAACCAATTGCTTAAGACCATATAACTCAAATAGGAATTGTAATTTTTCTGCATTTGTATCTCTTTTATCACTGATAAAATTACAGTTAAAATCTCCCAAAATAGCACAACTAATATTTTCAGACATTACTTTTGCAAGGCATATATCAAGTTTCTCAAAATAATCTATCGTCGAATTCGGTGGCCTATAAATTGAACCTACCAATATAGGAGGTTTGTGGGGATGACAGAGCTCCAGCCACAAACATTCTAAGTCATTACTGTTTAAATCATGCCTTTGCTTGAAATCATACTTATTGGATACGTACATAGCAACGCCACCGCCATGTCTGTTTCGGTCTTTACTAAGCAATCCAAAGCCATCTATGTTTATTTCAGAGCCAGGTATTGATGAGTCGCACAGTGTTTCATTCAAACATACTTTATCAAAAGGCTCATTTTTAAGTAAGATTTTCAGCTCATCAATCTTATAATTATATAAGACTGTGAATGTTTAAGTGAGAAAACTTAATGCCCCTTTGCTTTATTGTGGGAATACATCCATTTACTAAATCCTTTAATTTGTCGGTATGTGACTTGTCGGTATCAAGATTTTCAGAACTGACATCAGTACTATTAAACGAAGGTGACTTTGGCATTACTTCAAAAGATCTGTCATGTTCATTCTTTTTGTTATTATCAATTAACTGTTCATGACCGATCGAACAACCTTGAGGTATTCGTACCACTCCTCCTTGGTAGTTTTGAGCCGGGCCCTGTTGGATGCTTGGTGGAAATCCAGATCCTCTTCGTCATTAATGGATGGATTTCTCTTCTGTTGTGTGAGGAAAGAACCATCTGACTTACCAGCAACCACCTCGGCATAAGATCTCAGCGGGGACCTCTGACCCATGGCTGGCGTGGTTGGTGCGGATGGGGCTCTGTTCTGTCCTTTTTCCCGTACCCATAGATGTGGCGTGAGATGTTACCTGCTAGGAGACGCAACCCAGATCTGTTAAGTTGGACCCCGTCTCTCCCGAGATGTTGCCTGTCGTTGATGTGTTCGTTGTTGATGAATCCCCAGTTGTTCTGCAGGGCAGCTGACTCCCTCAATCGGTTGATCTCATCGACTCGCCTCCTCTCATCTACACTCTCCCACCTCCGATGTATGATGCTGGAGATGGTTACTAAGAATCCTTCAGCAACAGCAACGACTGACCCGCACAGGAAAGCCATCTGATCTGCAACACTCCTAGCACTCTCAGCTAAGTTGTTTGTGCCTGCGTGGATAATGATTTCACCACAGGGCTTTAACATAGCCCAGGGTGACGAGGAAGCAATTTCTCTTAAGCCCGCCTCACACTGTGCGATTTCCTGCGATATCGCGTCGCATCGCAGGAGATTGCCCGAGATCGTGCAGTGTGAGAGGTTTTGCGACGCAACAGCAGGCGATTTTTCCAATATCGCAAGCAATCGCCTCGCATCGCAGGGTTTTGAACATGTTCAAAAATTTTGTTGCGATGCGATGCGATGTGATGCGATTTCATCTAGTGGACAGAGGAACAACGGAGAAAGGGGAGGAGATTCTCCTTCAAATGTGGCAGGATAGCCGGATAGGCCATCATTATTTAACATCAGCCTGCCGGCCTATCACAATCGCGTGACAAAAGACAGAATGATGACGGAAACATGTTACGAGATTGGATGTAACCGTAAGTAATTTGATGAAATTGTGCACTATGCATTTTTTATCGCACAATTTTTTTGCATATGTAGTCCCGTACATAGGATTTGATTGGAGTGTGAATTCATCGTTTTGCGCATTGCAGGTATGGGTCGAAGATCTGACTTGAGTACTGTTACTGGCTGTTACTTTGGATGGGAATTTTACCCTGAAAATTTAACTTAATCGTTTGGCGAACCTCATTTGGTCTGGGATTCTCATTGCCAAATCATACCATAACTTGAAGTCTGGTGCACACATTTGTAATTATCTAAGATTAACTAATTCGCGGATGCTTTGACTTACTTTGTAATTCTAATTCTAATTTCTACAAAGGAATCTAATTAGTATAATAGTAAAGTAAAACAAAGAAAGTTACTAGGAAAGTAGTCTAGGTCTAGTCTACGTTGTGGGCACAAGAAGAGGAACTATGTTTTTACATAAATAATATGTAAGTTGTTCATAGTTGACTCGTCTAAGTTAGAAGAGAGAGAGTTGCAGCTGGCAGCTGGCCGAAGAAGTACGGTATGTACGGTTATTAAAATTATTTGGCCCCCAGGGCGCTGGACCGACGCTTGCCTCGTTTCGGTACCTCAACTTCCCTGAGATATGGGCTCGGCAGCCATGTCCATCAGTGCTTACATGCGTCGTAAACAGCATACAAATTTTAGGTAGCTGCTTTTCTCGTTGGTATTTTTTTTTCAATATGTAGATGTATTACATCTATAATATTTTTCAAAATTTCCCCTCTCTTCTAGGATTCTTTGTCATGCTGGATAAATGGATTTTATTTATATTAATTAATAGGCCGATATATTTTGCATCTCAGTTTTTGCACTCTACTATTATCCACAGCTCACCCAATACTAAGCTGAGTTGAGGTGACAGGCAAATTTATTTCAGGTTTTTGCTCAAATTTATGATTAAGGATCAAAGAATTATTCATTATTAAATTTGTAAGGACTGAAAGTGAGGTTTTGGGTATCATTTACCTTGTTCACAAAACAATGTTCACAAAACAATGAGTGTTTAAATTCTTTTATAGCTGCAATGTATTTTACTTCCCATTATTCAAACATAATCTCTTTTTCAGTTAAACCATTGCCTTCTGGAATCAGGTGGGTCCTGTATCAAGTTTTGAGCAAACTTTATTGAATAAGAGAATTCAGCAGTCAACAGCTACATGTTAATACTTTGAAAGTTATTGTGAGATCTACTTTAGATGATCATGATTATGTTGTACTATTTGTTTCAGAATATTCATACTGATAAGTTAAGAATGTATTTTAAAATGTCATAAATCACAAGTATTAAAGCTGGCCACTGATGTCAAGAATGTAAGAAAGTTTGTAACATGTTTCTAGCTTTTGTCCCCCCCCCCCCCCCTTATTTGTTTTGCATAGCTCATTTTCTAATTGAAACTTATTTTTACTATCTTTTCATAGGATTTTTCAAGCTGTCTCTTGGAAGCTGTTCTGCAAGCAGTATACCATCTCATGAGAAACGCAGTGCTATCAACCCTCGATCTTTCCCACAATGCACGCACTGCAATGTCAAATAAATTGCCTTGGAAAAGTTACTGGTGTGGCGTCGGCCCGACCCGCACACATGTTGAGGCGTTTTACCGGGATCGGAAATAATTACAAATTGTCCTTCACAAATTCACAAAACACAAGCGTCCATTTTCAGGTTCGGTCCCCCAACACTAGTTGGCGCCCTTTATTATTCATAACTCATAAGTCATAACTCTTCGTGACATCTGATGTCACGAAGAGTTATGACTTATGAGTTATGAATAATAAAGGGCGCCAACTAGTGTTGGGGGACCGAACCTGAAAATGGACGCTTGTGTTTTGTGAATTTGTGAAGGACAATTTGTAATTATTTCCGATCCCGGTAAAACGCCTCAACATGTGTGCGGGTCGGACCGACGCCACATCTGGTGGAGAACCCGGGTAGTAATCGCATTTGACTGTTAATTTGAAACGGTTCCAAACAATTATCATTAAGAAATCCCTCATAAATAGTAAGTACGGCTACAGACAGTGCTGAGTGACATTCACATTGTATCTACGTTACGTGTACGTAACTTACGTTGAATTGAATGTGTATCTGATTTAGACGGCATTGGCCATTGCCGAAATCGGTATGTTGACGGGGCATGAACCATGATTATTATCAGTAAAATGACTGAGATTAGCGACTAAATTTACTCTTTATTAAGGCGAAGCCCTAATGAAGAACTCAATGAATTGAAGTGAATCTGGTTATGGACCTGAATGAACTTTTGATTATTGGTATCCAACAACATGAACATGAATAATTCATGTCCATGAATATTGGACCTGAAAAAGCTGAGTGAATGAACTTTGAATTTTGAATATCTCACAACACGAATATGAATAATTCCATGCGACCGCTTGTGTATGAAGGGTCAGGCGACCCAGATGGATGGGTTGATGCATTTGAAAGGTATTCAGCCTTTGCGGAGTGGAGGCCCGACAAACGATTGGCAGCATTTAAAAACATGCTGCAAGGTAGAGCTGCCCAGTGGCTCAGAGAGGTGGGCGAACCAACAGAAGAGGATGAGGACGAATATGATTGGATTAAGAGGAGATTTTTGGAGAAATTTAGATTGTCAAATGCGTCTCGGTTTCAGTTGAGGACAGAGCTAATCACAATGAAACAGAATTATGATGAATCAGTGCAATCTTACCTTGAAAGGGTTGAAATTAAATGGAATGTTCTGGACCTAAGCGAACAAAATAAGGTTGACTTCTTCATACAGGGTCTGTGTGGGCCCGTCCAAGCTCATGTGCTGAGGACCCAACCTACAACCCTTGACCAAGCAGTAAATGCGGCCAAGGCGGAAGAGGCTGCACAAGGGGTGAGTCCTCAGGTTAACATGAATGAACTGGTGGATAAGTTAGCAGAGAAACTTAAATCCACTGCTGCGATCAAGACAGTGGGCACCAACAAGTCGCCTCGTTCCTGTTGTCAGCTGTGTAGTGCAGAAGGGCATATTGCTAGGGAGTGCCCTGCATTTTCCTTTGAGCCACGCACAGGTACCGTGGCCCCACCTGTGACAATGCCCTATCCGCAGATGTTACCGCCCGTCTCACAACAACGTATGATGCCGTACCCTCCCCCGCCATGGCATTATGGTCGATCACCATTTCCACCAGCCGCGAACCAGCCGGGGCATGGAATGTCTCATCCTTCGCCACAATACCGCAGGCGCAATATCGACCATATTCAGTGTTACATGTGTGGCCAGTATGGTCATTATCAGAGGAACTGCCATGCAGGAAATCAGAACATGGGAAACCTACGATAGACAGTCAAGGTGCTGTGAATTATAGGGAAAGAACAGTTTATTGTGATAATTTTGACATAAGAGACACTTCAACACAGACAGTGTTAGGCAGAGTATGTGAAAATGTTAGTTCAATAGACACTTCAACGCAGACAGTAATTCCGCTAGTGGTGGGACAAGAAGTTTCTAGTGCGAATGATGAACAGGGCCAGTTTAATACAGACAAAAATGATGTTTATGTAAATGAAGCACCAAAGCAAGATGTTAGAAGTGATATGGATGTAAATATTGATGCGCATGATGCAGCGATTGACAGCCAAGATAGGAAATATGCAAAAGTTTATTCGGTGCCTTCCCAGTACCTCAATAATTATGTTAATGTGGAGGTTAATAAGGTTAACATGTTTGCTATGGTGGATTCTGGGGCAGAAATCAGTGTGATAAGTTCAGAATTAGTAGATAAACAATTCAGAGCATATCAAAAGTATGCTTCTGATTTGGAATTTATTGAAACAGCCACTTGTGCACGTACAGCCATTGAAGGTATTATCATTGTTAAAGCTAACATAAAGAAGGATGTTGTTTTATGTAAATTGTACATTGTTCCAGGTGTTCAACCCGATTTTATATTGGGGCAAGATTTTTTATGTAAGAATAATGTCAACCTCAAGTTTGGTAAGGATGGAATGACATTTTCTATGGATCCTGTACGGATGGTGATGTCAAAAGAAACGGTGACAATACCACCAAACACTCAAGCAGTGTTGATAGGGAAATTACGAGGTACGCCCCTTCCTACTGAAGTGGTTGGTATGACTTCCGGTTCCCCCCATGTACTGTCATTAGGACTCTTGACAACCAAATCTCTTTCAGTGAATAAGCATGGCTATATCCAGTATGGATGTGCTAATTTTGGTACAGAGCCTGTTGTGATTCAGAAAGGGGCAAATTTAGGTAAATTTGTATGCATATCATGCAAATATGTATTGTCCGTTATTCCCAAGGATGATGACGTCAACGGAAATGGCATCAAGTTGCCAGAACTTAGTGATAGTACAAGTGAGATTGAGGAAAATGAAACAGAGCGTGAAAGCAATCCCTGTCATGTAGATGATAATGTAGCACGGATATCAGCTATACGTCATCAAATGTGTAGAGAAGTCACACCGAATCAGCTACATATAAACACTACAGGTAGTGATGACAAGGAACGTGTACATGTAATGAATGACATGCCAAACTGCAATGTGTCTCAAAAATTAGATTTGTTAAATACTGAGTTATCAGAGATACAAAGAGAACAATTGTGTGCAGTGATAGACAAGCATCAAAATGCTTTTGTTGGGCCTGACCAAAGACTGGGAAAATGTGACATAATTCAGCACAAAATACATGTGGACCCCCGGCACAGACCTATTCGTCGACGTGTATACCAAGTAGGCCCAAAACAGAAGGAAGCCCTTGAAAATATTCTTATGGACATGGAAGACCAAGATATTATCACACGGTCTACATCACCCTGGGCGGCTCCATGCTTGTTAGTAACGAAACCTAACAACAAGGGTTACCGTTTTGTTGTGGATTACCGGGGCATTAATAAACTAATAGAACAAGAAGCTCACCCCCTTCCTACAGTGGAGGATTCCCTCAATAGTTTAGGTGCCTCAAAACCTAGGTATTTTACAACCCTTGATTTACAAAGTGGGTTTTATCAGGTAACAATAGACCCGGAATCATCTCGCTATACAGCCTTTCGCTGTCACTTGGGACTGTTTGAATTTAGACGCTTACCGATGGGATTGCGCAACAGCCCAACAACATTCCAACGAGTTATGGAAGCCGTTTTACATGGGCTGACATGGAAATCGGTATTGGTATACATGGATGATGTGTGCATTTTTTCACCGAGTTTTGAATCGCATTTAGAGCATATAGACATGGTTCTAACGCGTCTAATGCGGGCTGGATTGAAACTACGGCCCGACAAATGTCAATTTGCACGAGAAAGCATTCATTACCTTGGTCATGTGGTGGACAAAAATGGGATTTCCCCAGATCCAGCCAAGATTGATGCTGTCACAAATTATCCTACTCCCAAGAATATCAAGGATCTCCGCGCATTCTTGGGATTGTCGGGGTATTATCGCCGGTTCGTGAAGGGATATTCATCAATTGCTGCCCCACTCTATGCTCTGACAAAAAAGGGAGTTCAATTTCAATGGAGTGAGGACTGTCACAAAGCATTTCAAGAGCTTAGAATTTCCCTTACCACCCAGCCAGTGTTAGCGTACCCTGATTATCAGAGACCATTTAAGCTGTTCACAGATGCCAGCTCATTTGCTATAGGAGGAGTGTTATCACAAGATGATTTGGATGGTCATGAGCGTGTTATATGTTATGTGGGGCGTTCACTCACATCACAGGAACGCAATTACGGCATATCTGAGAAGGAATGCCTCGCGCTTGTTTACTGTGTACGCAAACTTGATAATTACCTTCGTTATGCTTCCTTCACTGCATATGTGGATCACTCAGCCCTGAAGTGGCTCTTTTCGCTTAATCAACCATCCGGAAAATTTGCGCGTTGGGTGACCCTATTGCAATCCTACTCATTTCAGATTGAATATCGTCCGGGGCGAAATCATCAAAATGCAGATGGCATCAGCCGACGTGAATATGAACCCCCCTCACAGGAAGATGTGGATATTGATGATTTTGTTCCCCTGATCGGGGCAGATTTTGATTTTTCACCATCGACGGAGAGTAGTGGACGAGTCGCATCATTGCAAGCAGGACCAATTCCTCCTTCCCGAATACAGGGGCAGGAAAACCTGCAGGACCAAGCTCAGGAAATTTCTCCAGACATTTTGCTTGGATTCCCATGTGATAAGTTTCAGGAAGCCCAAAGGAAGGACCCTCATTATGCACATATAATCACCTATTTAACCACCGGGACAGTACCCACGGATAGAGAAATGGACTCTAAGGTTATTAGGGATAGTGATAATTATTTCATGCATGATGACCTGTTATATCATGTGTCATTTTACCCTGGAAAAGGAAACAGGGCATCACGGAATTATGTTCAGCTGGTTGTTCCCCGACCAGTTGTGTCAAATGTTTTGCGCGAGAAGCATGATTCGGCTCTTGCTGGCGGACACTTAGGGATATCCAGAACCATGGAGAAAGTGCGACTGAGGTTCTACTGGAAAGGAATGTATGCCGATATTGTTTCCTATGTCAAAAACTGTGTCAGATGCAACCAGAGGAAATCCCCTGTGAGAAAGGTTCGTGCGCAGTTGTGCCCAATGCCAGTGCCCACAATGCCATTCGAAAGGCTCAGTACAGATATTCTTGGTCCCCTTCCAGGTACTGGACACAAATATGTGCTTGTTTTTGTTGATTATCTGTCAAAGTACATCGAACTCATCCCGTTGGCAGATATCAAGGCGGCGACGGTAGCTCGTGCTTTTCTGAGGGAAATTGTGTGTCGGCATGGTGCGCCGGAGTATCTCCATTCTGATAGGGGTACTAATTACTTATCCAATATAGTACGATTTACGTGTGAATTTATGGGCACCAAGAAGACACAAACTACTGCCTACCACCCTCAGTGTAACGGACAAAGTGAACGTTGTATGTCATACATCCTAGCTGCACTATCCAAACACCTGGATGATTACCACAATATTTGGGATCAGTACTTACCATTTGTCCAGTTTGTGTACAACACATCCCCCTGCCTGGACAGTACAAATTATACCCCAGCATTTTTGGTATATGGACGTCACCTACGTACTCCACTCGATCATTGCATTCCAGTGCCTGCTGATGTTCCTCGTACCTGCCAAGAATATGTTGCAGAGCTTCTGGAGATCCTCGAAGCTGCGCGTCAAAATGCCAAAGACACTCTTCAAGTGCGGAAGGCTGAAATGTTGAAGCGCTCCAATACAAAGGTGACCAAACAGGAGTTTGTCGTTGGAGACACTGTGTTCCTGTATTCCCCTTGTCTTGGGTCCAACCAGACGAAGAAGCTTGCCAGGCCATGGACTGGGCCATATTATATTGTAGCCAAACCCTCTCTCATTCATGTTCGTCTGAGAAGGGTGAGCGACAACAAGGCAGTTCCCAATTTGGTTCATGTAAATAGAATGAAGCACTACCAGGATGGACAGCATATGGGAACCGCCCAGCACATGCCCCTATACCCACCCTTGTCGGCAACCCAGCCCTCAGCATCTCCTAGTACTCTGGCCTCTGGTCCTCAGGTAGATGTGTTTACTCATACTTCTGATAGTAATGTGATTAGCGAAGGTAGGGAGCATATACAGGAGGATTCTCATGTGCCCTCAGTCACACCGAATGTACCTGATGTGCAGGACATCGACTCCTCAGTGGTGGAACAGACAAAGTTTTATGAGGTTGAGCGGATTTTGTATAGACGGTATAGACAAGGACAATGGCAGTATAGAGTCAAATGGCTGTCTTATCCCTCATCTGCTAATTCTTGGGTCCCTTTTTTGGAACTGAGCCCAGCATGTCAGAAATTGGTGGTCCACACCCACAAGCAAATACCTGTGTATCGTAAACGTTGACTGGGGAGGTGCATGTAAAATTTGTATATTTCCCAGAGTGTTATGTACATATTTTGTTCATCAATATAGTGTTTTATATGATGTACATGTTACATATGGATTAACAATTGTGCATGTTTGTATCTTGAGGGATAGATATGTTTTGAGATTTTTTCATGTTTTACTTTTAAATACAAGTTTGTATTTGTATTTATAAGGTATGCTAATATTGGTTTGCTCACCTACATGTATATGGTCTAGCATGAGTTGAGAAGGGGTAAAATCAACCTGGCTATACATGTACCGTACCTATCAGTATAATTCAGTAAATATGTCAGATTTTATGATAGGTACATGGGCTATACACTTTTCAGTTTCCTTGTGTGTACTGTATCTCAATTTTGGGCCTGTTGCTTCAAAACGTACAGTCAATTTGGCCATGCAAAATTACCTATATGTACACTGTATATTTTCTTAGTTTGAATTCACCACAGGGAGTGTTACAAATGTACAAAAAAAAAAAAAAAAAATGGTTCTTGTATAAAAAGTTTTATAACCAGGTTGATAATTGACATGTTTTAATGCAATGTACTTCTATTACGTCAATATGGAGATGGGATGTTCTATTTCTATGGTTATGTGAATCATTATGTATATGTCATTTTTATTATATGGCCCTCTATGAGTAATTCCAGCTTTACCCTATAGTTCCTACATATGGAAATCTATTTTCCTGTATATACCATATTGGCTTAGTTTACTGGATGACCAAATATTTGTGGCATTTCTACCCTTGTCATGTGAATAATGTATACTGGCGTGCTAGCATACGCCTACAGCTCAAAATTTAATGCGTTTTAAGATCTCGATATAAGACTCAGAAGTGTCCTAGTTAGGATATAGTAGTTGCTGTATGTGCTCCATGTTTATATTTTGTATATTCTTGCGGTTGCTAGAGAGAAAAAAAAAAAAAGTTAAGCTTACAATGTGGGGTGATTTTTGCATACCCTGCGTACTCTTGTTGGCTCTATAAATTCATCATTGGATTGTTGTACACAAACATGTACTAAGACTGCCAAAATGGTTCATTGAGGGGGAAACCTTGGTTTTGGTTCTCACTCCACGATGTTTGTGTTACGTGTATATTGTAAAGCTCATGATTTTAATCGTAAGAGAGTCAGTTAAGGCTGATAGCTCGTAACATTCCTGTTTATTTGATTGCACATAATGGATTGGGTTCTTTTAGGGACACCATTAGTATGCCTAGGTTTCGAGATGAGCGCATTTTGGGTAATAATGATTTGGTTACTGTCACAGGAATGTTATGTAAGACAGTATTTTGATGTTGGGAGTGATACTGTCTTCAGTTTGTACAGTGTGAGGTCTATAAATAGTCCAGACATGTAGGATTGATTCTCAAATACCATGGTAGCCATGAAAGGTTCCTACTTCCTCTATTTGTAGAGTAAGGGACCGTCCCTCATTTTATACCGGTGTTGGGGAATTATACTATCTTATGCATTTGCCTGAATCTATTTTTGACATGTAATCAGAGTGGCTACTTTGTAGGAAATGTTCTAGAAGGCCATTTTTTTTTGGGAAGCCTGCTATATTGTATTGTGTATACAAATTACAAGGTACATGTACGTGTACCCAGTTGGTGTGTTACAGTTTCTAGTTTCTACGGTTTTTCAATGTTTTCATGTTCAGCAAGGTTTGCTATCCCACTGTTTTTTCAGGAACGGTCGAGTGTGCCTTAGGTTATTTTACTAATCTATTTCATTGTTTAATTCTTATTTTGATGGTTGTTTAGGTCGCATGATTGCATATTTTAATAGACAGGTAGTAAAATTTAGTTAGTTCGGGATCTGAGTCCTACACTGATGTGAACTTGTGTACCACATATATTACTGTATGTTTTTAGACTGTGGTCGAGCACAGACTTATATGTTGGTCTTCATGCTAGGTTTTCGGACATTATATATAACTTATAATCCATGTATGCTCAGTTCATACTTCAGTTTTAGGTTAATTCGTTTTGTAAACTGTCACTGCTTGGTGTTCTTTGTGGGCCTGATCACCCCACGGAGGTTATCCTTATTGAGACAGATAGTTTGCTCCTGATAGTGTGATGGGTTCTGGTGCTGGCGCTGGCTTCCCATAGCTTCTTTGAGGGGTACCGCTACATCAATATTCACATTATGTGTTTTTTTTAACCCACACTGGGGTCGCATAACAGATAATTCATATTCCCTCACAGCGCAATATTTTGTACTCTGTTGCATACACAAGCCCATTGGTTGTGTTGTCGCTGGTGATAATCATTTCTAATCATGTTTTTTTTGTCTCTGTATGTATATTTTTCCACTCGGGGGACCTCGTTTTGGGGACCCGGGGGAGATGTCACGAAGAGTTATGACTTATGAGTTATGAATAATAAAGGGCGCCAACTAGTGTTGGGGGACCGAACCTGAAAATGGACGCTTGTGTTTTGTGAATTTGTGAAGGACAATTTGTAATTATTTCCGATCCCGGTAAAACGCCTCAACATGTGTGCGGGTCGGACCGACGCCACACTGGTAAGAATTGTTTTTGAAAACAGGTTACTTTTAAAGAAAATTATAACTTGTCATGCAGGTTCCTTTTTTTTAACTTTTACCTTGTCTTGTTTCTTTTATTTTGATTGAATTTAGTTGTTCAAAAAGATATAATTTGCCAAGAAATGACATGAACACAACAGATACCAGAGGGACGACACCTTTCATTCAAATAAAATGCTTAATTTTGATTTAATCTGTCAAAACATATTTTTATAAATGAATAGATTTTCATTGATTTTAATTGTAATTGCACAAAATTATTTTGAATGTATTGCATTCAGGCTGAGTGAAGCAAAGAAATTCTGGATCTTATCTCTTAATCAGTTTTTAATCTTTGTCAAACATCTATCCAGTAAAGTGTATTCAAGTACAGTATAATGCTGATAATTTGTTTGCTGTTTGATTTAAGCAGGGAAATGTAACTAACTCTTAGTTACTGTAAATTTCCCTGATTTAAGCCAGTGAGAATGAGTTTGATTGTAGAGTAATCAAGGGTGTTACTAAACTGATGGATTTAGTTAATGTACCCTTTGTTTCTTTTTGTTATTAGCACTTTATTACTTATCATTGTTTTATTAATGTTTTATTAATGAAGCTGTAAACATCTCAGATAGCATCTACCAGATGAAATCTACCAGATGACCATCCTATAGAAGCTATAAATGCCTCACACAACCAAATATCCACCTTGCCAGAGAGTTTCTATGAACTGTCATCCCTCAGAATTTTAGATTAGAGTGACAATGAAATCACAGGTATGTTCTCTTATTTCTCACTCATATGTCTGAATAAAATAATATGAAATATGAATACATGAATAATAAGGATTGAAAACCAGGAATGAATTCAGCTTGTGCTGGACTTTGCTGGATTTCTGTCTTGTATCGAGCAAAACAAAATTCCCTATTTATTCCCGGTAATTATAATTTTTGGAATCCAGCTGCCAGCCCTTCCCAGGTAAATTACATCCAGGGTTATAACATTATTTAGTCCAAAAGGGGGCTGCAGGAAAAAAAAATCCTCAAAAAGCCCTTTTATGTCTTTGTTTTTCTCTAAGGGTGGGGTTGGCCTCCAGTTTTCACTTCACCCCATGAATCTGCCTGCATGTATGTTTGAGTAATACTGGCATCCATAATTTCATGATTCACAAATTAAAGTCCATATTTGAATATTTATAAGAACAAATGAAATGACAATACATTTGATTTTTCTATCAATGAAAAATTAAATACCGTACATGAATTTCAAGCAAATGTGTTGATAAATAAGAACATCTATTTTGATCCCTCGATTTCCTTGCAGATCTGGATGCAAGCAACTCTTTGGCATGTATGTCATTGAAGAAATCAACTTGGAGCACAATCCCATACCTCGTGATACCTACTCAGAACTTTTACAACTATCTCAGGAATCCAACATCAAACCGTTAATATCTGAGCCGTCTCCTTCAGATCATATGGATTGAAGGTGGTATTTTCTTTGTTCAATCCCCCCCCCCCCCCCCCATCACCCCCACACTTGGAAATTATGTTGTCAGCATAGTAGTCTGCAAGCACAGACCCTCATTTGACACTTAATCAGAAAATCATTGTCTTGAGAGAAGCCTAATTCAGCTACCTTCTGGTCATGTCAGGAGCAGCTATAGTACATGGCCTATGGTAGTCTTACAGTGCAGACACTCTTTTACAACTGACCAGGGTTTCTGCCTGCAAACTATCAGTATAGGGCCATTCACAAACGGAGCAATGTTGATTTTCGAAAATTGGTACTAGTTTTTGAGACATTATTCAAAGCTTTTTATGTATGTGGACATGAAATCTCTGAAAATAGTGAGATTCTAGTTGTTATTCAAATTGTCATTACTAACTTTACAGTTAAATTACTTTGCAGGCACAAAACGTTGTCAATTAGTATAATTCAATATCCAGATTTGACCCCTCATAGTTCATAAGGCTGTCCTATACTAAAGGTTTTCTTGACACAGACAGTGACATAGCCAGCATATGGTGAAGCCTATACCCCCTGGCTCCAACTATTTGGAGACAATTCCACTGTCCTGATCAACAGCCTCCAAAACTGCTTTGAAGGACCTTGGTTTAAAACTGAATCCCGTCTTTCAGGTGGCATTTCTATGCCCAAAAGTAAATAATCATGTCTGATTAACATGTGTCTGTAAAAACCCACTTGTAAACTTTGGTGCAATCATAGCTAACAGAAGCAGTGGCAGATTTAGGGGGGGGGGGCACATCCGGCCCGTACCCCCACCCTTTTCGGAAGAAAAATGTGCATTGTGCCCCCCCCCCCTTTTTTAGAACGGAAACCTTTCTATTATATTATAATTGTATTGTTTGTTATACAGTGCACTATATTGATGATTCAAGCAAAATTTGCATTTGAAAAATGTAGTTACTTGAAAATTGGGAGATGAAACGTTTTTATTTTCAACAAATCATGTGAACTACTGAGAATCCATGAAATAAATGTACAATCAGGAACAACATCTAATAGCACAACTCTCTGTCTCAGCTAGTTGTGATTCAAATAAAAAAAACAACAACAACACCAAGTCCATGCATGAGCAGGGGAAAACAAAATTGCCTTATCAAAATGATTTGTCTTTCAATTACATGTATTTTTCTTTTGTTGGGGGGGGGGGGGGAGGGGGTAAACTATGGTTTGTTTCATTTTACATGTTACATGTTTTTAATAATTACTGAATTTCTTTTCTGTCTGTATTGCTGAAAGAAGAAAACAAATATTCTAGTGTGCTTGCACTTCCTTCATACAACCTTGTATTATATGACTGGAAGGCATTCTATGCAATGCATTTTGTTTAGCCTCTGCTATAAAATGCTATAAAAAGAAAGTGCGAATTGTAATTCTTTACATGTATCAGACAAGTATAATAATACACTGGGAGTAATATGCCGAAAGATTTGTTTACAAATTAAAAATTCCTCCCCAGTCAAGCTTCTTCGTTTACTAACCATTGTCCACGGCGGACCGTTTGAATATTAATGAGTCAGAAAGAAGAGGATCTTGGGTATTTGATTCTAGTTCGTCGTGACTTGGCCGTGAACCAGAATAGCCTGGTGGTTAAGTCGCTGCCCGGCAAGCAGTAGATGACAGGTTCGAATCCCGTTGGTTCCAATTTTTTCTGACTTGTGTTTTTCATTACAGATCGAGCATACGATCTTTAACACTGGGAGTAATATGCCGAAAGATTTGTTTACAAATTAAAAATTCCTCCACAGTCAAGCTTCTTCGTTTACTAACCATTGTCCACGGCGGACCGTTTGAATATTAATGAGTCAGAAAGAAGAGGATCTTGGGTATTTGATTCTAGTTCGTCGTGACTTGGCCGTGAACCAGAATAGCCTGGTGGTTAAGTCGCTGCCCGGCAAGCAGTAGATGACAGGTTCGAATCCCGCTGGTTCCAATTTTTTCTGACTTGTGTTTTTCATTACAGATCGAGCATACGATCTTTAACACTGGGAGTAATATGCCGAAAGATTTGTTTACAAATTAAAAATTCCTCCCCAGTCAAGCTTCTTCGTTTACTAAGTATAATAATAATAATGATTAACAATTATGATTAACAATCTTGTTAAATGAAATTTAAATTTGGGTTTATTGGAATCACTGTGCCAAAATACAAGATTTGTATTTCATATTTAATAATAGGATAACTATTATGTATGTATAAACTGTACTTCAAAAAAACATGTTTATAGACTTGATAAATAATTGTCGATTTTTTTCTTCATTCATTATCAGAATATTTATATAAATAAGGATTCACAACTTCAACAAACTGAATATTTTTATACAACTTGTTAAATGTCATCAATTTCCAATTTGGTTTCTAGCAGAAAGAAAAAACACAAAACCCACTCAACATTATTCACCCGCTTGTACCTTATTTGGGTTATTTAGAGTTTCGCTCTAATAGAAGACCTCAAAAAAGTGCTTTCCAAATGTCAACATAAGATATGATTGCTTATATCATGTTTGTGCAGAAATGTAATTTGATATTTTCGAATCATTGATAATGAAAAAGGCGAGAATGAAAAAAGTGAGAGAGGGGGAAAAGGATACAGAAGCATATGAAGGAATTTTATTTAATACTGGATCTAAAATTATATATGGTGTGTTCTCATGAAAGTGAATATACATGTTATGTAAATGTTGATCAAGAAATGATATCATATTTGTATAGCTAATTGGTGTTAAGATACTATTTAAGATCATGATGTGCATAAAACAAGTAAAAAATGGTTGACAATGACAAATATTGAAATGCTCCCCCAGATAGACAATATGTAACTATACATATACATGTAATTTGTATACTAATATTTGTTATAATATTGGTAATGTTTTTTGAGGTATTGATTTGCTATTAAGAAGATATTCCACTAAATGTAATGCACATGGTTTGTTTGTTAAATTGTATACATACACAGAGGTGGGGTTGTGTTTTCATTTCAGGAAAATGGACCTTGTGTGTTTACTGGAACTTTGCTTGACTCACTGTAAGCACATTCTCTCTCTCTCTCTCCCTTTCCCTCTTTCTTTCTCTCTTTTCTTTTCTTTTATCAAAATCATTTCATTTGTATTTCCCATAAAATAGAGTAACTTTTCTTTAACATGCAGCTTTCATCTTGCTATTGTAAGGGATATTCAGCACGTCTCCAATAAAGATGCATGATACCTATGTCACTGAGAGCTCGGTGTTTCACTCGGTCCTATGTGAATATTGTTTACTGAGAGGGGATGTGAGAGAGTTCCAGAGAGAGAGAGAGAGAGAGAGGGGGGGGGGGGGAGGGGGTGGAGATAATTATAGTTCTAATAGTCATTGAGAAATATTAAGAGAGCAATAGCGGGGGACAGGAGAGAGAAAGTGATGTGGAGATTCGAGAAAAGATAAGAGAAGCAAAGAAAGAATGAGATAGACAGAGAACGGGGGAGGGGCAAAGATCAGGGCACATCCAAACTTATAAAGGGGCGAGGCACACACAGAAAATACCTGACAATCAAACAGAAGAAAAATTTAAAAAAAAATAAAAAGAATGCTCGGAAACCATTACCCTATTAAACCCATACTTCTGATGAAATAACGCCCAGAGCAATTGTTGCCGGATCACCGCTTAATTAAAACAATGAACTGATTCTATTATAACTCATATCATTGGCGGATCCGAGGGGGGGGGGGGGGGGGGGGGGGGGGAGTACGCATTTTGACCATAGACGATCCGCCATTTTCTTACTGAGCGAATTTTGAAGGTTTGGCGAAAATTTGTCGCCCCCCCCCCCCCCCCACTGAGCAACTTTTCGAGAAGCTGGCGAGACCCAAAAAATAGGGTCTATACTTTTTGACAAACTTTCATTTGCGTGCCCCCTCTTTTACTCAATCCTGGATCCGCCCCTGATTCATATTATCAATATTTCATTCTGCCAAGAAAAAACCGGTGAATCCAAAATAAACAGAGTTCAAGAGAAGTCAAATGGATGTCGGGGAAAAAATAACTCGATTAACTAAATAACTATAACCCGAAGTTCATCTTTTCTTTTCCAATCCATCTAACTTTACATAGAACAAAAATGTACCTCTCCCCTAAATGTTGGTTACCTCATTTATAATAATAAGTCTCTATACTAATTTCAATTACTACATAGGCTACACATTCGTTACACATGCGTTTCATGTCTTTTTTATTTAAAAAACATAATTACCTTTTCAAGTTCCAGGAACTTTGTTTACGTGTGTCAGCTGATACGACTACAAATCGCGTTATCAGTAATGAAGTACGCATGCGCGAAATGCTAAAATCGCAGAGTGTGAGACATGAATCGCAGATCTGTGGTAGCGAGCGATGGCCTGCGATATCGCTTTGCATCGCATCGCATCGCATCGCAAGTGATCGCTTGAAAAATCGCAGATTGTGAGGCGGGCTTTACCAAGGCACGAGGCTCAGATACGCAGGCCACTCTCTTGACGTTCTTCCGGGACAAACGCTCGCCGTTGATGTTCTTCACCATGGCGTCGCCGACCAAAGTAACGTCATAACTGGAGGTCTTCTCCAGATCCTGACGGCGTTGCCGATGTCGTTCCCGCTGTTTGCGATGCCGCTCTCTATATTGCATTAACTGATCCTCCGCCGACATAGACTGGCCTGAGCTATCATGGCTGATAGCTGCACTGTCTGCGAGAACTTCAAACCTATTCTCCGTAGGGACGGTAGGTGAGTATATTACTTCTCCCGGGGCTGGTGGATTCTCGGTTATCTCAACAGGCCCTGAAATACACTTAACAATCTGTTGTAGGTTCTCCCTCTCTTCTTTCAGCTTTTCATCATAAAACTTTTTTTTCTAATTTGGCTAACCTGGCGCTCAATTCCTGAACCGACGTGAGTACTTTCTGTAAGAGTTCACGGAGATCTTTTTGCTCGGAGCGCGTGCTCTGGATATCAGCTTGAGACTCGATGCTAATTTAATGAGTGGGATTCTCATTTTCCCTTTCGATTTCTTTCAGAGGTCTTTTTACAAGAGTTTCCTTTACGTCATTCTTATTGAGGCCTCGTCTTTGCAACTCTGCTCTTAATTCTTTAACGCGAATATTTCTTATAGAGCGTCGGATCCATTGTGACGTCATTTAGTAATTTGGCGAAAGGGAGGCGCAATCAGATACATTGCTACGTCATTCACGCACCTGTTCAGTTCATTACACCGGGTCACATTTCATGCGTACCCTCTCCTTAGCAATAGGTCCCGCGTATGCTACCCGCGTACCTGGTTACCAGGCTTTAAATTGTTTATCGTGCGCGAAATTATCCTCAAATTTCTTCTGAAATTTTGAGAAAAAAACAACATAAATTGATTAAAGTCTTCAAAATTATGAAATGTCAAATAAAATGAGTCAGTCGATGCTCACCACCGTCTCTGTCCCTTTATAATGATATAAAGAACTCCTCACAAAACATCAGTTTAGCAGAAAAAAATCGAAGAAAATCCAGAGCTCTCGAACAACACGTCCTCCTCCTTTTGATTTCCCCTTGTTC